>PNEQ01067986.1:0-46898 GCA_003012365.1 Medauroidea extradentata | reverse complement strand
GGGGGGGGGGGGGTTCTTAAACAGTTCTACGTCGAGATAAGTGTACAGACACGAAAAAGAATTCGTCGAAGCATAGTCGCTCGAGACAGTAATGTAATTTCGACATTAGATGCAGTGAATCATAACTCTTACATTAGCACTCGGCAGTTAATGTCTTGAATTGGAAATTTTTTACTGTTTGATAAATTTTGAAACATAGAAAATATGAGATTCGTATTTTCGTCAGTCAGGGACATCATTATAATGCTTTATTGAATCGAGTAATATTTTGCCTGTGGTCACTTCAGCAAATACAATTAGGCTCTTATTTATTTGCTCGAATATTTTTCTCTGACGAGTCGACTTTTACGAACTTAGTGCGATAAGTGGACATTACTGGAATGTGGAAAACCCACGCTGGTTATGCCAAGTTAAACATCAGCGTCCGTGGAATATGATTGTTTATTGAATAAATAATGAGTAACAAACTCATCACTGGTTCATGCTTTATCGATGCCAACCTAAATGGTGACGAATACCGAACATTCGTGGAGGACGATCTCCGAGTAATGGTTGAAGACCTTCCCTTGGACTTGCGACAAACAATATGGTTTCAACGTCATTGTTATCCCGCACATTATTCGGTTCACAATTTAAAATTTTGAATTAAAAAAACTGTTCTTTAGACACTAGCTTCTAAAAAACTCTTTCTGTTAGTTTACAAAAATATTGTGAACCTTACAGGAAATGATTGAAAATATGCAAATACTTGTATTTATTTAATTTAAAACATATTTCTATTGAAGTGTCACACATTTTTTGGCAACAGGTTTCCAAGGAATTTTTTGTAATAGTACAAAATATTCCTGCCGTCGAAGGTTGTTTTGTTTGACATCGATCACTCTGTTCAGAACAATACGTTGCCGCAGTGTCAAGAGTAATCGATTCCCACCAAGGCCACCTGGATTCAATTCCCGGCCAGGATCCCTACCACCTTGGATTTATCTGTTTCTTTTCGATAACTTCTGTTCCAGTAGATGTATCAAACTTTTTGTCACGACAAGGCATAGATACAAAGTTAATCGATTTTCTGTAACTGCTGGAACCATAATATATTATTTTGCAACGGGAAACAGCTGAAAAGGAAAAATTGCTTTATTTACGGGAGCGGCTACAGAGGCCGCAACATTAACAGAAACAATGCCGTATGGATTCCAAAAAGTGAATGAATCAATAAACGATGCCTTGTCAGCGTGAAAAAAGTAAAACAGTGTGTCTATTCCCTGATTTATAAGAAAAACCGTAAAACCGATCTGACAGGGATCGATCCCCCTAAATATAAACACAGTATCTAACTGACACTTAGTATATTTTAAAAATATTGAACATGTGTTTTTTCACATATTATTAAGTTGTTCAATATAAAAACTCAAACACACACACACTCATACAGGGTGTCGCGTAAGTCCGGTCTCATAGGACAAGTCGGATTCCACATGTGCAAAGCTTATTCGTGGCCATAAATTAAATTATATTCTGTTGTAATGGCACTTTGAGTTGAATACACTGCCACCGTCGTATACTTCAGCACACTGCACCACTACTGCAACGTTCCATATTTAACCCATTTATTTTTACCCTATGAGACCGGATTTATGGGACAGATTGTATACACATAATCGTGTTCATTTCAAAGAATGCAAGTGGTTTTACATACTTTGATACTGTGTAAAATATTATAAACAAACTCTAATGTAAACGAGCGCAACATTTATTGCTTGGATGCATACAAATTACTTAACGGCGCGGTCTACCGCAATTTTAATCACCATTTTTAAAATTTTTGATTTGTAGAAGATATTTTTTTTTCTTATTTTAGACACAAAATGTGATTACTTTAGGCTTTTATGAATTTTTTATCACTCATAGTTTTCGCGTAATGGCTTGTTAAAGTCATATTTTGCATGTTTCTGTTTTAAGGACTACGCCAAAACCAACTGATACACCAAACTCAAAAAAATCACAGTGGATAAAGACATTGTAGGCTACACTATCATGCTCATAGAAATAGAGAATAAAAATTGTTTACATTTTTAAAATAAATTATTGAATTTTTAAAATTTATATTTTTAGTTTCAGCATTTTTTTAAATACAAATAATTTTTATTCTTTATTTCTATGAACATGACATTTTAGTCTGCAATGTCTTTTTCCTCTGTGATTTTTTGAGTTTGGTGTATCAGTTGGTTTTGGTGTAGTCCTTAAAACGGAAACATGCAAAATATGACTTTAACAAGCCATTACGCGAAAACTATGAGAGATAAAATAATTTAACAAGAGTCAAATTTAGTCACATTTTGTGTCTTAAGTAAGGAAAAAAATATCTGGTTCACATAAAAAAAATTGTGATGAAAATTGCGGTAGACCGCGCCCTTAAAAGTATAAATTGTCATGTCGATTAATATAGTACTGTTTCATTTACAAGGAGAGTATGTTTATTTATGTCAAGAACACATCTTTATATAGTACCTAATAATAATCTCTGCTTTACAAAATGAAATACTTAAAATATCTACGGCTTCTGAACTTGCCGAAAATTTTATTTCAAATAAGCATTATTCTTATAGTTAAACAACACTGTCTATACAGTCAAATCAAGTAACTTATAAAGGCTGTTGTGTTACAATACTGGTAAACAATAGTACTTGCTGTCATGGCAACTTATACTTAAGGCAACTTATCTTAAAGGCAATTGTGTTTTTCAAGGCAATTGTGTTTTTCAAGGCAATTGTGTTTTTCAAGGCAACTGTGTTTTTCAAGGCAATTGTGTTTTTTCAAGGCAAATTGAGTTCACAAACACTTATAGTCGTAGTTTATTTATGCTACCTGTTTTTTAAAGTCTAACACCGTAGATTTGCAAAACACCTATTCTGTCAAATATAACTTGACTTCATGGCAACTTCATTTGCAGAAACAATGATCATAAAGAAACTTCATGTAAGTTTCCTTCTGATTAAATTTTAAAGGCAAAGGTAAGAAAACTTGAATATACACTTGGAATCAAGCAATATACAATAAATAGCTCAATATTTCTAAATAAGTTTAAACACAACAAGTGTCCTGGCATTTTGATTTCAAGGTTTGTTGCGTATCCTACTTCTTTTATAATTAAAACTTAAAAATGTACGACCAGAAAGTAACAGAAAATAAGGTATTCACAAGATGCGATGCTGATATAGTTTATAGTATCTCTTTGAATTTAGCAAATCCACAATGGGGAATCTAACAAATTTTTCCTTGCTATTGATATATTCCTGTTAGTCTCGTTTGATAATGTGGTACAGCGAATAAAATGGTTTATCTTAAATTTAAACTATTCATGCTAGTTTCCGCAGTGAAGTAATTGAACTATTATTAGTATTATTATACACTTGTTTATACGTCATTACCGGGGCATAGGTGTTTGAAGATTTTATAACGTACTTTTTTCAACTATTTAATTATTGTCTGTTTAAAGGTATTGAGGATTTATTTGAAACTCCGTGCTTGGTCTGAAAATAATAGGATCTTTACTCTATGCATATTACATTTTTGATCCAAATGATGTAAGGAAAAAAGTCGTGTGTATAATGGTAACTCCTCGAGAACAAGTCTGTAAACCTAGACGACGATAGAATTGTTCACAGCAATTTAAGCATAATTTCAGTTGCACGACTGCCATATACCGCATTGTCCAGGAAAAGCAGAGGTCGACTAAATATTACAACACTCGGTTTAGACCATTGCAGCACAGGAGCAGAGGAAGGATCGTTCGTGTTCATTTACACTTCTAGTCGCAGATGAATTTCCCAAATGTTGCGCAAATAAAGGAAAAGTTGTTGCACCGGGACATTTACTAGATGGTGACTGCCCAAAATGACAAGATAATCCAAAGTTTGCAATAACTGAGATATCCAGTTGTAGCAGAAAAAATACAAATGTTTATTTAATATATTTGGCTAATGCATAACCAAGGAACATTTATATATGGCCAGAGACAAGGCGTTTATACGTAACCTAGAAGTTTGTATCTCTAGGCGAAGAAACCGGGAGTTTTCGGGGTGCATATAAAATGAAATGCGAATTCGTCAAAGAGGTTGTGTTATGTGGTATTTCACTTGGTGACGTATTGTGGAGTTTGCTGTACAAAACTATGATAGGAATGACTTTAAAATGTGGTCTGGTGTAAACCCTGACAGAACAGAATGTTGATGTAGGTGAAGATCTAAGTCGACTACGGCATCTCCTCGAGCATCAGTTCTTCTTGGGTGGAGTGGGCGGGTTGTTGCTGGGTTGGTCGTGGGTTGTTCCAGTGCTGTACCTCGCCGCTGCCGAACAACAAGAACACTGCGCAAGAAGAGAACGAGATGCCAGACACCACGTTGAACACTAATCGCCAGCGAGCCAAAGAAGACATCTGCAACACGTACACAGGACGACCAACTCACGTTATAGGCAATACACTTCTGGAATCAATATTTACAGCTGTTCAAGTGTCAACAATTCTGAGTTTTTATTGTTTGTCATGGCTTCGTGACTCCACTTTAAAGGCAATGTGATAAATACTCTAAAACAGTTAGTTATAAAACGGTTTTTATGTATTGTTTGACCCAACCATTCACTTAAAAAAAGGTAATCAGTGCGAATTTTTAAAAATTCATAAATTAGTAAACTGTTTAGTTCTTTATTAAAATGTTACGCAATTCTTAAAGAAATTTACCTGTTATCGGACAATTCGTTTGCCTTTTAATCAGTGTCAAATTATTTGCTACTTTTACTTGAATTTTATCACAACGTTTAAAATATAACTGCACGTAAACTTCTAAATGAATTTAACTGAAACTTTTTAGTCAGTTATACGTATCTTGAACAGAATGTTGTAATATGTTAATCAGCATGGTGATGGAGCATAACAACAGATTTTTTGTTGCAAATTTCTATAAAATCAAATTCTTATGAAATGTAATATCATCTTTAGTAAATATATTTGTTAACTTTCCACCACTAGTTTGTATTAGAATATCATAACTCATTAAACCTACTTAATACCATACTTACATAAATTATAGTTTTAAGTATTTGAACGTCCTGTATGTGTAAAAGTAGTCCAAAACTACTACTGGCATCATCACTATATTACTGTAAACTCTGCTGATATGTAATAAATGCTAGTTAGAGAAAAGTGTAAAAAAGGAAGCAATATTATTATTTTTTAGTTCAAGCAATTTTAATTTAAATCATCAATACTTTACAATACAATTTCAAAACGATATACTTCAATAATCAAATGCATCTAGGAATAATTATTAGAAATACCACAACAAAGAAGTTCAGTGGAAAACTGTTATGTTTAAAATTTTTCGATAAAAGCTATAACGTTGTCAGTAATTAAAATCTGATTGAAAGCGACCGAAATATTGGGCTTTAGATAAATTTCTTAACTGAGATGCTATCACTTTCAGAAAGTCTTGAATTAGTGAATACCATTGTAATTAAGTTTATTTCAATAATATTTAATGTAAAATTATTCGTAGTTATGTGTAAATATTATTCGGTTAAGTTTGCATTTCCATAAAGTAATTTTATCACATCGTTTATAAGGGGAAGTCATAAAGCAATAAAAGAAAAACTCTGACAATTATTTGGCATTTAAAAACCCACAAATCTTTTCTATATTTAAATATCCAGACATTTAATAATCGTTAGCAGGGATAGCTTTTAACACCTGGGTTGACATTGGGACATTATTTTTCGCATATATAGTAGCCCTGAATATAGCTATTTACTTATGATTTATTCCGAATAATAAATATGAACATAACAGTTTATTCATAATTACTAACAGCGAAAAAATATAAGAAATAAAAATACTGTAAAATTATCCCAAAGTCACCCAATTCATCCAAAGATATCTCCGCTTAAAGTAATATTATATTTAACTCAACGAAACCGCTTTATTTTATTTCATAGTGACACTTAATTGTTAACATTAATGAAAACCGCCAATAATTACTGAAGTAATAAGGTTTACTAAAATATTTAATATAAACTAATCGTGAAAATATCTTTCCACTTTATTGCCAAAAGTTTGCACATATAACTTAATTTTTCTCGTTTCAATACATGTTTCAGAACAGAATGCATTTCAAGTTGTGATACATATTTCATTACATGCATTATTGTATGTTCATTCGTTGTTTATCATCTAATTTTTATACTGAAATAGTTTATGCAGTCGGTAAGTGTGGATAATTTATGATGTTTACTTAGCAGGAGCCCGCGGACGTGACGAGTCATGATGGTAGTCAAATAGTTGTTCCAAGTTGCAATATCGAAAAAGAAAGAGAAAAGATAGAGAAAAATATTTTTAAGCATGAATAACAAAACATACAGGCCACATTTTATTCCGTTGTTACAGTATAACGATTCCGCAACAGCAGTGGCATCGGCAAAAGCATGAAGATAGTTGTTTGATAAACTGTTAATGCATCCTTCAGGAAGATGGTCGCAACTGATTTCAGGCCAAGAATATTATAATTCGTGGAGTCAATTGGAATTTAGCTCCCTTGCAAAACCCTTTCGAACGAGCCAGGAAGACTCCACGCTGGGCCTAGAAAAGGGCCAATCAGAAGAGAGAATTTAGACGACCTGGTAGGGGCGTGAAGGACGTCGAGAAGGTGGTTCGGGGAGACACTCTCCGACTACGAGGACGACCGGACCTCTCGTCCCGGGGGTCGATCCTGGAACTGTGGACACGGCGCGGCGCGAGGCTGAAGCCGAATACCTTTTCTCCCAGCTTCTACCGGCAGCCAGCGTGGTGAGTTCGTTTGGTTTAGGACTGCGAACGATCCGTACCCTATCTCCTGTCCATCCTATTTCTACTTCCTTCCTTACTAATGTTTGTAATTGTATTTCTAGAGTTTCCACTTAATAAACTTCTCTTACCTGCTAACTTTATTTCCACTGCTTTACCGGCTTATATATTCTCTTCCCTAGCGTCAAGAGTCTTTAGCAAGGTGCGCAATGAGGGAATGAAGGACATACGCATCGGGAATACTTTTCTTGTTTCACTATTTGCTCGTATCGTGTTGAATATCAGTGTACTTTAATTACGTGCATTTCAATTTATTTCTTGTTGTATTTAATCATATTTAGTGTCAATGTTGATGAAAAATTTGGAAATTCTTTTAGGCAAAATGTGTTCATTTTACATAATGTTCAAGGATTTAGCGTTTTGTGATTGTGTTCTTGTTCACGCGAAATATAACTGTTTGTTAGTATTGAATTTTAGAGTTTGCCAAATTTGATTGAAATCATGTCGTGCCCAAGTAATTTGAAATTGCGTTTGTGTAACAAAAATAAACGCGCAAAAAATCTTCGTCTGGTGATATAGCAGTAGAAATTTTCTGTGGCAAATTAGGCCTTGGATCTAATGTATATAAAGATTTAATATTTATGAACTCGAGAACCCACTTTAGCACGAGTTATTTTTTCTGGAAACAGTTTTTGCGTATGTATGTAACTTGACAGAAATGGGTAGGACCTTGCCATGTCATCGTAGGTTAATTTCGCTATTAGTTGTTTCTTGCAGTTTGTAATTACCGTAAATTCGTTACTAATTTTATGTACACTTAGAATTGTCAAAACTCATGTCACCACACCTGGATACCTGAACTTCTGAAAGCATACCGGGATTTATCAAATTCTAGGTTCATTATATGGATTCACAAACTTATGTGTGCATCGTATAGGTTCACCAGCATTTGGATTCATATCTGGTTCGTATCTGGATTCATACCTTGATTTTCCAACGTCTTGATTCGTCACGAACTCTTGAATTTACGAATATCGGTATTCATCATTGTGTGGATTTGCGGTTTTCAGAATTAATTAATATCTAGACTATCTATAGAGAGGATTACAGTTATAATATAGTTTTCACAGAGCTATATCTAGGTGCCTAATACGTAACATGCACATTTATTTAAATTGTTGTAATACTTATAAAATATAAATCAAGAAATAGTAAACATATTTGTTTTTTTAAGTACAAGTATGAGTTTATTTTCACATTCAAGTAGGTATACGCAAGAAATTGAATTTACTCATGATTGTGATGTCTTGCACTCAATATAACTTGTTTTCATCCGATCGTGTGTGATAGCATATTTTTCATATATGTATTAATCATTCCTCAGCATCTCGCATTAAGATAAATAGTATGAGTTTGTATACCACCAGACCATTACGATAAAGGAAAATTAATAGCTCATTTGAGGATGTTAGTCTGTAGTCTTCAAATCACACTTCGTTTTTAATTTACTTTAGATACCTGTGAGAGAATTAGATGGCTCTTCATCGACACTGCGTTCTTAAACTCCTATTCTAATATATACAAATGTACCTTATTCTTTATCTGTGACACTGTATTTCCTTTGGGATATTCATTACATATTTTTCTCAAGTGCACCATTTTCACTACCATTTTTTAAAACGGAAATATTAATATTCAAACTACAAAATTCATCAGTATTGGGGTCTTCTCAAGCGTTTATTAAGTATATTCTTAGCATGAAATGACACTCTTGCACACTGGAATCATACAGGAAAATTTGATTGGACCAACGTAAAGCTATAAAGATGTTTGAGGTAATGTTGTCAAAACACGTATGTTCAACGTTATAAAGGCACGTCAATGTTACCATGTTGTGTGGTCTTCCATTACATAGTAATATTTTTATTTTTGGATTCCAGTTACTTTTATACAATGTCTCAACTTTTTTTAATATTTCAAATTGTGAGTGTAACGGAAGTAATTCTAACTGTATACCGAAATTGATCCAACTTTGAATTTACAAAATATATACAAAATGTATTCTAGGAAAGAAAACTTGTGTCCAACATTCATTATTCATTTAGTTTCAGTGTGACTGTAGGGAACATATATTATTAAAATCATTAAAATTATTCCAATGAGAATCGATCTGGCGTCAAACCAGCGCATGGAAATAATACCAGCAACCTCGATCACACATCCATCTCTTTATCTATTACCTTACACAGTGGACTTGTCTTCGGGGGATATTAAAATGAATATGTATTAAAAAAAAGGAAAATAATTAGTTAACCTACATAATTACTAAAAATTATATTGTTCCATCTGTCTATAGGCAGAACATCTTCTCTGTATACCTATATATATATATATATAATTTATGCTCATGAATAAATCTGTAGGCCCTGTAAATGATACAATTTCTACTGTAGTCTTCACGACATACCTCAGTGTGGGATTATTGTTTTACCAATCTATTTTAATGAGTTTTTTTATAAAATAATTTGAAATAACATTTATCAAAAGCTGTATTTGTAACGCATTGTTTTTGTATTCTAGCTAATTCTGCACAAATTTCCAAACTAATTACTTGACAATCCACTCTTCAAAAGAAAATTTGAACTGAATACTATCTTATTTTCAGCATAATTAATAATATTCAAACTGCCGCAACGGAAAAAAGAATAGGTAATGCATTATTACAAGCATAATATAATATCACGTTCTATACCGCCAACTTGTATTTTCTGTTTATTAAATATAAACATAATTTTGGGAAGGACATTTTATGGAAGATAGGTAGATTGTGGTCATTTTACTATTTAAATATGGTAAATTTTGAGGGAAAACAGAAAATTTTGGCTGACATCATCCAAGATAGCCGCCGTTAGGCCATCCTAGTCAACGAGCTATGTAGTTAACAAAGAGGGGCGGAAACGCTTCCAAAGTGAAGCCCAATTGA
Organism: Medauroidea extradentata; assembly: GCA_003012365.1. Lineage (NCBI taxonomy): Eukaryota > Metazoa > Arthropoda > Insecta > Phasmatodea > Phasmatidae > Medauroidea > Medauroidea extradentata. The sequence continues at coordinate 37,083 of PNEQ01067986.1, read as the reverse complement.
ACGGCTATTTTGACCCCAGAAAACATGGCGAATAGCAGTGTGGGCAACATTATGTTGAAAATCCGTCATTATGTTCGCATAAAATCCGTTACTTTAGAGCTCCACTATATTCCCACTAAACACAGGAAATAATGCCAATAATTATTGTAATATATTACACTGTAATGATGTTTAAATTAGCATAATCTCTCTCGTCTCTCGGCTGGATATAAGAGTCCGCCATTTTATCTAGGGTAAGAAAAAAACCACGTTCAATTGGGCTTCACCTCAGAGCCTTGGAGATCGCTGTTTCCGTCCCTCTATGTTTACTGTATAGCTCGTTGATCCTAGTAGACAGGGTGCTCCACATTGTTGCACCATCGGCATCTATGTACCAACGACTACTTAAATATACTACTAGGACTATATATTTCACACCATTATTTTAAATTTAAATTGTTGTAAATTGTTACTGTGCCACTGGTAAAGTAGTTAATTTACCACATTTGTGTCTTAGGAAATAACGCAACAATACAACTAACACTTCATTTAGTTTAGCCCAAGAAATTAAACTAACTTATAACTCCACTTACCTAATTACGTAGTTCAAAACACTGCCTCTAATAATAGCGATACTGACGAAAAGCTTGAAAAAGTTATCAGTAAAGTGGTAAGATTTAAACGCTAGTTTCCAGGCATAATCTTCTCTGTCCGTAGTTCGGTGAGAACTGCGAGACTTATGCTGTGTAGGATATACCTACCTGATTGTCGAGGATAGAACTCACGATAGGAGGAATGAGGAAACCCGAACTGAGAGACACGAAGCTCACCATTCCCAAGGTCACACCTGCAGCAACACAACCTTCAGTTTAAAGACAGTAATTTTCTGTCACTTAAAAGTGCACTCATATAACTCATATTAATGCAATTAAATGAAATCAACGATAATATAGTTTTTTAACATTCACAAATTAATCAATAGGAATTCACACTTATGTGCTCCTACATAAAAACGTATGTGTACATTTGACGTACATAACCAAAATTAATACATTATTAAGTTTATTTAACATTAAATGTATTATACAGCAAATTATATCAATACACTGTACGAAAGCTAGGGCGATAAATTACTCAGAAATGTTAATATTATATTTCTAGTCTTTAAACTACACCGTTTCCATTTGTTTAAAAGTTGTGCAGGGAATATTTTAGTTTGCTTGAAGAAAATGTCACATGGATATATAGCAACCTTTTGATTAAAATTTTCTTAGCGTTAATTGTGTACAATGTGGAATAACTCCAGTAAACATACTATGCCCGCACGCGCATCTTCAGCTGGAACATTTAATAGTCACCAGGAGCGACTCATGGATTTTGACATAGGTAAGCTGCACGAGGAGGAACAGTTATCCCTGAACAAAATGAGGGGGGCCCAGGATTTTCCCACGAAAAAAATGGACTTAAGGTACAAAATGGTAAATTCATTAATTTTTTTTAAGAAACATTCTGTTAAGGGGCCTCTCTAGTCCCTACTAGAGGAAATCAAGTAACGTTTCAAGCAGTTACCGCTATTCCATTTCCTCAAACAGTTTAAAACATTTCAAGGTATTAATTTTTTTAGACCAAAATTCACAAAATCCACAAAAATAATTTTAACAATTTTAACATGCCTTTGGATACTGTATTTTTTTCAAACAAAATCCACAAACAAAATTTTAACCAATGTAACAACCTTTGAATTACTGTGTTCAGCACTAGAAATAGCAAGTAGGTGGAGAAAAACAAGGGTAGCTACGTGGAAAGTTACGCCAAGTCGAAATCACATCACAGAGTGCTATCCACACATCGAATTGACATCGTAGCTCAGTTGTTTTTAAGGTTCACAAATCACAATGTTTCACATGTAACAAAACTGCACCGTTAATTTAATGTACTATAGTTCGTGATTTTTTTTTTTTAACTTTTAACTTTACTACATCTCACTGTGCTTGAAAATGAAAATATTAAGTAAAAAAATGTTTCTACTAAATGATCACTAACCAATGTGTGGATATTCTATATAGGGTAAGGGCCGTACGCAAGGAGGGAGGTTAGAGACTTTAAACAACGACTTTTATAAATATACGGAAATATTTTTATAAATAATTAAAATATTAAGAAGCAACAGAAGATAACTTGTAAGACCTTAAGTATTAAAAGTCGCCTAAATATCTCAATAAATTCAGGGAAATAATATACATAGAATCACACATTCTAGTGGTAATTCGGCCTATTACGAAATACTTGCGTATAGGAAGTGTGCATTTCATTATGGATTTCTGTTTCGTCTACTGCGGAATAATAAATATGACACATTTTGGAGGTATATGAACAGGACGTCCAGTATTAAAAAAAACATTATATTTGATAAATGGTTACTGTTGTGGCCGGACAGAAAATCAAGTTATGAAATTTTCGTCTGTGAGCTTATTTTACTTCTCTGAGAAATGATTCGGTTAAGTGCTCGACTATAAAGTATGTTCTTCAAAAATTAATAGCAATGTAACTTCTATTTTACTTTGATTTTAAGTTTATATTACTTTATTCTTTGGCATGAAGTACATTATTATTCGTGTGAAATAATAGTCCGCAAAAATGGTTACTGTAACGTCTAGGCGTGAAGGAGTACCATCTAAAACTAAATACCAGACACCTTTGCTACCCTTCTTCTACGGTTCTCCAGACCACGGTGCACACTGCGCATGCGCCAACAAGGTCAGGCGGGCTGCTCGCCTCACAGCCCTGCCTAGTTCAGACCGCACGAGACAGGAAACGCGTGTACAAGTAAATATTTAAAACTTTCTCGCATTCCTCAGGGCCGTATCTCGACTGACAACCAACTGCTATCCACATAGAGAAAGCATTGGTGAGCAGTTGGTTGTCATTCGAAAGAGGTCTACAGTTTCGGCCCTCAGTCTTCGCGATCGGCTGATGGTTTTGGTGAGTAGGTCGTTCAAAAAATATCATTACAAATTATTTTGTGTAACACCAGATGTGAAAATGAAAATTATTTACTGTAATTTCCAAATAATCAGGGAGGGCTGCAGCCCAATAGCACAAACACCACCACTGACAGTCGTCATGCAAATAGCCTGCGCCATCAAGAAGTCCATAAAGTTCGAAAATACATCCAGTAACAAACAAACATTGCGATATATTACATGTATGTGTGTATATATATGTCGCAACAGTACAGTTTGTCATTCTGTCCCATTGAAAGAAACATTCAATGACACATAAATGCAGTCTTACAACGTCATCCATATATTTAGCATTGGTCGTCCGAGGCCATTCCAGTGTGTTTCTGCTGATAATACATACTAGTAAGACCATTTACAAAATAGCACATGGGTTTCATGGCAGAGGTACGGCATAACTTTTGTCTTGTATATAGTTTTTATTTATATGTAAGTCCACCTGAGGGCAGAAAGTATGTTCTGAATGCGTGGCACTGTGTTCCATGCCTTGCGAAAATGCTCGTATAATAATCGGGTTGAGATTACGATTTAAGATGAGAGCTCATAAATTGTAGTTCTCGCAAGGGTGTCCCGTATTATCTCGGTAGAAATCTGGCGCTGTACGACATCTCGCGATGCAACACAGTACAACAGTATCTTCTAAACATGCCTTGAACGATTGTTTTATGAAATAATGTTGTAGATTTAAGATCGTGTCCAATTAGACGTCGTCACATTTTGTCACATACATCAACTGTTATGCATAGGTGGCCCTGAAAGGAAAACCATGCCGTTTGAAGCAATTAACGTATTGTATTATAGGTGCTGCAGTACCAGCCAGCGTTGGAATAATTTATTTACGCTATGTAACACAGCTTTGATAGTATATGTTTATTGATAATATATTACATTCGTTGGATATTAGAAGTAGGTATGAAATGGGGATTCGGGTGCAGTCTGTAAAACTCCTGATGAAACTGTTAAATATCAGATAAGACGGGCAGTCAGTTCATTTCCTGATGCGTCCGCAGCAGTCTTTTAAATCTCTGGCCGATAGGAACACCACAAAAATGTGTTCTGAAACGTTGCGTATGAAGAAACACCCGCAACCACACCCCCACATTCTCGAGTCGGCAGTGACAGCAAAGTGATATAGGGATACGGAAACTGAGCTAAACACCATCGACACCACTCTCCGCAACTGCTTGTGTCGGCAGCGTTCGCAGAATAATAGCGACGGAATTTGCGATGACTGCGATTCGGACGTTGAGTAACCGCAAAGAGGAAGTGACATTACAGGAGTTAGCAAAAAACTGATTGAACGAAACTTTTTTACTCCCTATACATAATTGACAATGACAAGTTTAAACAAGTGACACGAAAAGGTGTTACATAAATATATATATGATAAAGGAAAGAACCACCACTCTAGCTATCTTGGATATGGTTCCAAGGTTTCTAAAAATATTACGACCAAATCTAAATAAACAGACAACGATATGGTTGAAACACTAAAAAATTTACATCGTCAAAATGATTACAATAGAAAGCAAACAAAAAAAAATTGCATCAGTATAAACCTTACAATGTGAAACTTGCAAGCATTACTACAAACCATCTGTCATTAAAAGTAATTTGAGAAGCAGACTACTTAAATGTATTTTGTCAGTACCTACCAACTTATGTAAAAGATTACCAAAGCGATGAAAATTGATAACGATGTATAGCACTAATATAGTTTTAAGCACGATGCATTTGTGAAGGGTACGAGGTCGCGAGAGAGGCAAGTACAATGCATTATTACAACCCTTCTTACGAATAGAAGAATTTTAGAGGAAACATTCACAGAAGCGTAAAAGTTAAGTGTGATATTTCTGTTCGTGATTACAAACCATCTCTCATTAGAAGAAATTTGAGGAGTCGTTTACATGTAGTATTTGCACCCTCACGTAAGCAGCCAGTAGATGCATTGGTGCAATGTAATACTTGTGACCAACTATCCAAACGATAAATTGTAGATAAGCACTTGAAAATCAAAGTACACAATTGTTTTGAACTACTGAGTGAATACGATGTCTGTGATCGTTTATACAAACAATATCTAACTAATAGCCATTTGAGAAGCAAGTTACACAAACTCATGTTCAAATTTTCGGTTGAAGAGATCGAGACAGCATTCGCTAGTAGGTTGAAGACGTATGCTATTAAAAATGTAAACGCATACAAGGAGGTAATCTATTTTTTCAATGACATAAACCAACCTGTCAAAGTCAAATACAAAATCGCGGATGAAGTCGCGCATGTGAACTTGAAAATGAACTTAAGCGGTTCGCTGAGTAAAATGGGAAGTTGGTGACAATATGGTATATGTTAAATCAGGTTTTCCAACAAGGAAAATAATCATCTTGCAAACTAATTTAGACGAATACAGTACCAACAGCAAATTTAAAACTATAGCTTAGATGGGGGCTGACAGCTTAACAGACGTGGTCAAATGCAAAATTCGTTAAAAGGCAGACGAGGTTAGGTTTGGAGTTTCAGATTATTACGGATAGTATTACAACATCTGAGAACATAACAGGAATATTTATAAACGTTTATGCATATAAAGATAACATAGCAACCAGAAAAACGAGTATTCATTCTAATCATTAAAAATACGAACGATAAATATAAGAGTGAAGTATGTAAATCTACTTTACATTAAATACGATTACTACTGCTGGTCTGTAAAGACTAATTGTAATTAGTCAGTTCTTATTCCTCAAACTGCTGACAATACTGGCCTAACATTCGATTCCACCGAGCCTTTGTACTGATCACAAGAAACCAATCGAATTTAGAACTCGTTAACAGTAACCTAAAACAAATTTGCCTATCAGGATTATATAGTTTTGTAAATGAAGTTAGCGGTTAGCAATATTTAAAGCGAATCACATCGCTGTCAGTCTACTGCGCAATATTTAAAGCGAATCACATCGCTGTCAATCTACTGCAAATGCAACAATATCATCTATTAGAACATGTAGCTATGTATCCCGTATTCATAATTTCCATGAAATTGAAATTTGTAACTCTTAAATTAAAAACCAGAGTAATTGCAAAATAGATAATAGTCTTTATTAATATTTAAAAGATTGCTTTGATTGATTTCGACAACAAAGATACGGAAAATTTGTACTGAGCTTTATTAACTTTTATAACGGCAGTCGCAGTCATTTATTTAGCACTGAAAACTAGTGTGTGATAATACTAAATTTTAGCCCAACTTACTAACATTTGAAAAGCTAAATATTCTCTGCGTTTGTAACATGCCAATTCGTAAACTTTGCGGGTAGTAAAACTAAAAAAAAAAAAAAAATTACAGATTCTGTCAACAAAATTTGGTCGCTTTAGTACTTTTCAAAACAAATACTGACCATTGGAACACGGCTATATTAAATTATATGGACTTGACGTGCGCCGCGGACGCCCGTTCTGCCGCCTCCGACGTTTGGGCTACAGCGGCCGGGTCCCGGGCACGTGACCGCCCTCCCCACTTGTAGAAACCACCTAAACGCTAGTCTTCGCTATGCGGCAGGCAAACTCCTGTTCTCGTAAGCTGTGATGATGGACTACCAGCCTCAATCGAGCAGTTTCTGGCTAGCCTTTTCGAAGCAGGGCCCGCTAACAAATTGGTAGTGTTTGCAACATTAACTAGAGCTACTAGAGACTGTGTGAGAATGTTTGCAGGGTCGGGGCGCTACGTACCACGACGTAATACAGGCAGCAAGTGACTGCGTCGGGTTTGAATACCGGGTGATTTGCGCAAAACTAATGACGGACGTATATGCAGTGATTTTACACTAAACATTTTCCGTTACCTGCATTACAGAACTATATATATATATATATATATATATATATATATATATATATATATATATATATATATATATATATATATATATATATATATATATGTGTGTGTGTGTGTGTGTGTGTGTGTTGGTGTGTGTGTGTGTGTGTTTTCCATGAAGGTACAATGTAAATGATTAGGGCAGTAGGACGCTGTGGAAAGCCCGCCAATGAAAAAGTTTTATTTGACCTTTTTTGTATTTTCTTCATTTTGTAATTTGCTAGTGATTTTGCTTGAGCGTTTACATTTCAAATACTGCGTAGTTTAATCTGATGTTTTTTTTTCACAGAAGTTTAAATGTTGCTTTCATTTCACGACGTATTTATAAAAGTGCCGTATAGTAATTTTGGACTTGCAGAAACGGACGTAAATATTGTTGATGTATTTCTACTAATTTTTTTCAATATTTTCAGTGTAAAATTTTGTTTTTAAATATCCTGTAAATGCATTACACCAAGTTTGGCGGGAATGCGCGCCGCAGCATCTCTCGCCCAACGCCACGTTGAGTAGTCTCGCTTGGTCACTGAAGAAGTCGCGTGTGTCGTGCGGTCTCGTCTCCCTCTTTTCGACCTAACCATTTTAGAGTGCAATAGTTTAAAGTTTCTGGAATCTTTTTCTCGTGTTTTAGGCCTCAGGGGTTGGCACGCGTGGGGTTAGTCACTTGGACGCGCCATTGTACAGTTCGCACTTGTAATGTTCATTGTTGGCCTTGTGACATTTTTACCAGCTTACGTTGTCGTACCGGGCGAAACCTAGACATGGCACGTGGTGACCCACTCGAGGGTGTTTCCGTGAATAAACAGGACGTACAGTTCAACTTACTTCGCGAGTTGTTATTGTGCAATAATGGGATCACCTCCCAGCATCATTAAGAGTGTTCCACAGTGTGCAACAATCAACCGCCGGCGTGCTGGGACGACACACAGCACTGGTTACAGAGTCCAGATCGACTACTGAAGGGCAGGTGGGCCAGGTTCAGTGGCCATCTGGTCGTCGACCCACACCAACACAGGTACTGACAGAGTTGGGCACATTCCATGTATCCGTGAATCTACTCTGGCCTATCCACCGCCTGCGTTAGACTAATTAAATATAGGTGCTCCTTGTGTTAGTAGTATAATGCAAAAATACACTTTTAATTAATATATTTTATCCGCCACTTTATAAACAGTACTAACTGCTACGCGCGAATTGTCACAAAAGGAGAAATCCAAATTTAAACGACGTTTTCTCATCAAACAGCAATGGTAACCAAAATAATTAGACAAAATAAAACCAGTTTTTCCTTCATTGTATGATTTTTGAACAACTTATGCACTTAATCTTCCCTAGATGACGATCTTGCTCAGTGACAGTGTACAAGAACAATTCAAATTCAGAATGAAACTATATTGTTTATCCGAAATATATATTTACAAAGTTGATGCCAACTATATTCTTTAAATCTCCTGATTACATTCTTGTTGCTGTCACTGCGATTGCACTCTCTGATTCGTTGTTTGAAAACATTTATAATTGTCCACCAGATGTGCGCTGTCAGTGACGACATCTATTTCCAGCATTCAATACGCTTCACTGGAAGACACGCCAGCCATCTACTGGCAGTATGCTGAGCTACATATGCGTAGGCGTACAAACTCTTTATAAACATTCTCTTGACACAAAATAGGACAAATACAAAAAAAAAATCCTTGTGGTGCATTAAAAATCGCTTCAGGCAAGTTTGTTCAAAAATGTAGGCTTTACTTTCATGTAAAACATAAACTATGTAGACAAAATACAAATATTAGAGACATAATTTAAATATTTAAGATATTGAAAAATCGGATATTACCTGTAGAAATATATAATCACCATAAGAAAAGAAAGAACTGACTTATTTATAAATAAGCCACAACATATTTCCTCCAAGTGGTCGTGTTTACTAAAGAAAATTATTTTATAAGACACTGATGAATGAAAGAAAAGTATCACAGCATCATGTTTTGAAGTCTTATCGCGGGAGAATGAGATTACAACACATGATATCACGTAAAGAGGACTGGAAGAAGAATGGAAGCAGACAATCCGATAACCGACTCCATCCTGCAGTGGGCAAGTGCGCACGTGAATGTGTCTTGTCGAAGAATTTTAGAGTGCAATAGTGCAATACGCACAAAGCAAGAATATACTTTCCTCAAAAATTTCAGTTGTAACCTAGTGAAAACGGTATACGTGAAGAAAGATAAAGGATTGTTACACGGTTCTTAACAACAATTAGGTATGTCGAAAACTGCATGCCTCAGAAAATATGCTAAATTATTATATTTGCAAATTGTTTTCTAATAACCTGCAAAGCTGAGAGAGATGCAGGCAGTTAAGGTCTGTGAGCTGTACCTTCTTCTCGTTTATATTGTTACATACAGGCCAGTTGGCTGGTGACAGAGTCGCAAAACCTTATGAGCTAGCCCACGACTCCCGAGCCAGAAGGCCACGTGATGTAATTTTCCCGACCTGCATCACAAATCCTGTTTCAAGTGCCCTTTAACCTTATGAGACCGACCTATGAGGCTCAAGTCACATCATTATGCAATGTATATGTTTAGACCCCTATAATTCGGCGAATACCCGAAGTCTGGGCTGAGCATAAAATACTTCGGATCGACAGATTTGGAGGTAGTTCGCTATTGGTCTTCCTAGAAGAAGGTGCTATCTTTGTGAAGAGAAACTAGTGAAGACATCTTGGTGATGTCAGAGTCTACTGTCAGGCTGCCGGCACGTACCGTCGGAAAAGTATTGCGTGAATCAAGAGGACGGCTGCTGAGTGTCGACGGACAAAAAGTGAGGTGCGTGACGGGGGAGTCGAACCGAAAACCTCAAGAGGGAAGACAGTGGTGCACTCGGGGTGCTGCGCAGCACACTGTGAGCCATCACCCCTTCGGATTTTTAAGGTTGTACATTGTCAATATTGGAAAGATTGTTAAATGTATATATATATATATATATATATATATATATATATCTGAACTTTTAGTGGGATTAATAGTCTGGAATTAATTAATAGTAAACATGATTGTTCTTTAGTTGTAAAAGTTAATAAACATTTCCGTGGCACAGTAATTATTGTGTACATAATAAGAGTGTTGTAAATGTTATAGTTGATTACTGTTTTGTGTAAGTAAGCTTTATGATCTAATAAATCAAGAACTTAATTAAACTCTTTTATTTCTATTTATAAGACCTCTATCCCAAAGAGCTCACAGAATTGCCCAAGCGTATTTTTTTTTGCAAACTTGCAACACTGGTGTCATCAGTGGGAGAGAGGCATAAATTAATTTGATAATTAATTCTGTAAATTAAATAATTGCACACAATTGCGACTTAATTAAATTAAGCCAATTGTAAAGGTGCATGATTACAAGAAGTATGTCAGCAGAAATAGAGGCACTAAAGGCAAATGAGTGGCCAAATGAATTCATTCAAGGACAGTGTAAATGAAAATGTAGATAAAAGAATTGATAATGTAAATAAGCAAATATAGAATGTCAGTAATCTTGTAGATACTGTAAGTGAAAAGGTAGACAAAGTGAACAAAGTGGTGGACAGAAAAATAGACTATTTGTAGTATATTTTGTACCAGAAAATTTACAACATAAACAAAATGGTAGAAAAGCAAATAAATGATCTAAGGAAGGAGTGGCAAGATTTTCGTCAGCATCAAGAAGGTGGCCATCTGGTTACCGAAGGAGACAATGTAGTCAGTGCTGAATCAAAACCTTAAGTGGCGAAGAGAAGACCACGAAGTTAGAACCAGGCTCTAGTGTGACTTATAGTCAAGCTGAAAATGGGCTGCAACAAGTGTGTGTATCTTGTGTGCCAGCATCGAATTTTGAGAAGGGGATTTCTATCAAGCCTGCTCCCTATGACGGCCGGGCGAGAGAATCAAAACCAGTTAGAGATTGTGGCGACCAGTGCTGATGGTACCTGCCCTCAGTATACTACAGTCGCTTCCAGAACAACAACATCTAAAATACTCGACATTAGTTACTGCCTTGAACCTGCGTTTCGGAGACAAGTACTTACGACATGTCCACCGTGCACAACTAAGGAGTTGCACCCAAATCAGGAGAGCCACTGCAAGAATTGTGGAAGGACATTGTGCCATTCACCCATTTGTCACTCAAGGGGTGTCCAGAAAAGGCACGAGATATCATAGCAATCCGCTTGTTCGTCGATGCCGTCGCCGATATAGATGTGAGACATGCGGTATGTCTGGCCACCTCAAGGACTATGCAGGATGCCCTGGCCAGAGCAATTGAAGTATGATCTGCAAGAGGGCCATAAACTCGGCATGCTGTGGGCGGTCACACTGTCGGGCGACAAGATATATAACAGCCTAGAGAACACCCTGAAGGGAATGGAAACCACGGTTAATTCAATCACTAATAAATTCACTTCGATTACACCCTATCCTCGACAAAGGGGGCGACCAAGCTATTGGGAATGTGGAGAACCTGGACACCTGAGAGCCCAGTGTCCACAATAGTCCTGAAAAACAAAAACCAAGAGCAGGGTGAGACTGCCCGATCAGCCCAGCCCTTGGGAAACTTTAAAAACCGGTCTTAAGGGGTGAAGGTCGTTGATTACGGGAAATAAGGCCCTATTATTTCTTATTGAAAGAAGATTTTGACGCAATCCTATTAGAGGGCAGTCTGGATAATGTTTCTTGCCAAATAGTTGTAGACACCAGAGCAATCATTACTGTTGCCTTACCAGACATCTTGTAGCTTTCTCCCCAGGGCCATAATTCCTGACAAAACTTTCTTACTACAGTAACAGGCGAGACGACACCAGTGAAATGGAAGAGAAAGGTACAATTGAAGTTGGGAGACATCTGCTTTGAATATGAAGTGTACATAGCCGACACTGAAGATGAATGTCTACTGGTCCTGAATGTGATGTGCATGTTCGAGTGCTGTATAGGTACATGGTCGGGAGTACTAAGGGCTGGCTAACGAGAACTTGTAATGATGCGATGTAGCGAACTATTATTTCCAACTAGCTGCCGAGTGGTCTGTTGCGAGACAACTGTGTTGCCTGCGTCCAGTGTGACTGTGAAATCCACACACTCTTAAGGCAATTTTGTGCGGTGTGTAGCTCTGGTCGAACATATGGGAAGAGGAAGTTACTTATCTGATGAGGTGGTAGCAACAACATTGGTATCGCCGGGCTCTGGAAATCTACCTGTTCGAATAGTCAAATTGTTGGACAAGGCAATCCTGCTTGAGGAGGGGACCACAATAAGTGTGTGCATGCAAGTCTCCAAAAATAACTACAACTGACAAAGGAGTCATCAAGTCAGGGGACTTTGATGGGACAATGCCTAAGGAATTACTGACTAGAAATGGATTAAACCTGGACTGGAGCCAAGAAAAAGCTGTTGCAGAACTTCTGAAGAAAAACAAGAAAACTTTCTTGTGTGGGCCACTTGAACTTGGCAGAACATCTGTTGCACAACACCACATTGATACAGGAGAAGTTAAGCCAATCAAGCAACCCCCAAAACGACTCCCTCTGGCTACACAAGAGACATTGGATGGCATCCTGAAGGAAATGAAGGACTTGATGTGCTCGAGCCATCAGTCAGCTCTTGTTCGTCACCTGTTGTGCTAGTTAAGAAGGATAGCTCCACAATAATCTGTGTGGATTACCACCATCTGAATGATGTGACCAAAAAAGACTGATATCCCCTTTCCCGGATTGATGACGCACTGTACAGCCTAACATGGACATGTGACATGAAGAGTGGCTACTAACAATGTGAGGTGGCTCAAGAGGACAGGGTGAAGACAAAATTCTCGGTGCAAGGAAAAGGGACTTGGCAATTCAAAGTCATGCCATATGGGCTATGCAGTGCCCCTACTACCTTCGAATGGTTAATGGAAAAGATCCTACCTCTTAACATTTGCCAAGTTTACTTAAATTACATTGTGGTAAAAGGCAAAATATTTAAAGTACACCTTACCAAATTATATTCAGTGATGCAGAAAGTAACTGCTGCAAATCTGAAACTGTTTGCCAACAAGTGACACCTATACAAAAAAAGTAAGTTTCCAAGGGCATATGGTATCAGCTGATGGAATCCAGACTGATCCAGATAAAAACAGAGCAATAAAATAGTGGCAGCAGCCAACATACATGACCAGGTGAGAACCTTCCTTGGGCTCTGTGCTTATTATGGGTGGTTTGTACATGGACTTGGTACAATTGCCAAGCCACTGCATGAGCTTACTGAAACTAAAATAATATTTCTGTGGACCACTGAATGTGAAGCCTTTTTCAGATAATAAAAAGAAGTGTTAATGTCCTCTCCAGTTTTGGGCTATCCCGATAGTAAAGGCGAGTTTGTATTGGACACAGATGCAAATGATGAAGGTATCGGTGTTGTGCTATCACATGTTCAAGATGGAGTAGAGAAGCCTCTAGAATACTTCAACAAAGTGCTGCAGAAACCAGAGAGGAATTATTATGTCACTCTTAGGGAGCTATTGGCAATGGTGAAGTCCATTTCACATTTCCACCACTACTAACATTGCAGACGCTTTATTTTGCGGACAGATCATGCTGCTTTACACTGGCTGGCGAACTTTAAGAAACCCGAAGGACAAATAGCTTGGTGGATTCATCTTCAAGAATACAATTTTAATGTACAACATCGAGCTGGTCGTTCCCATAACAATGCAGATACATTATCCTGCAGGCCTTGCGACCCCAACAGTCGCCATTGTGAACAGCATGAGGAGAAAAGCAGATGAGAGTGTCATGTTAGAACGGTATGGCTTCAGGCATCAATGACCAATGTGGAGTACTCCTAGACTGACTACAAGATATCGGAATAACAACAAAATGACCAGGACTCGTGTCCAATGACTAAATGGTCAAATAACTAAATCGCACCCTAGAGCATTGCCTATCCATCTTTGTTTCCGATCATCAAAAGGATTGTGACTCTAAAGTACCACTTTTTCTGCTATCTAATGCTCTGCTGTTCATTAAGAAACTAAGGTATCACCTTCAATGATACTGTTTGGAAGAGAGCTTCGTCTCCCGAGCGACCTGATGTTCGGACGACCGGCGGAGGAAGACAAGACCGCATCCTCAATATATGCTAGCGAATTACATCACAAGTTGGTTCACACTCACAACTTTGCCCGGAGACACCATAGGATCAACACCGACAGAATGAAAACACACTACGATAAGATTGCACCAGATGAAACATTCCAATAAGGACAAATGGTGTGGTTGTAAAACTCTCAGAGAAAGAAGGGGCATTGTCCCAAGCTGCAGAAGAATTGGGAAGGCTCTTACGAAATAGTGAAGAAGATCAATGATGTGATGTTTCGGATTGTTCGTCGGGGGTACCAGGCGAGGGGACCTAGAGTTGTCCACTTGGTCAGATTGGCCCTCCACAATGGATCTGAGCCTGTTGTATCTGTTCGGTACGAAAAGTCTTAAGGAGGGGGCAGTGTTATGTATGGACCAGTAGGTTGGTGGCTGTATCGCAACATCTTATGAATTAGCCCATAACTCACGAGCCAGAAGGCCCCTTGTTATAATTTTTCTGACCTGCATTACAAAAACCTGATTCAAGTGCCTTTCAACCCTATGAGACAAGTCTACGAGGCTCAGGTCATGTCATAATCATGACATAATGTCTTATTTGTACCCTGTAATTCGGTTTATACCCGAAGTTTGGGCTGAGTATAAATACCTGGATCAACAGATATCGAAGGAGTTCGCTATCAGTCTTGCTAGTAGAGACTGGTGAAGACATCTTGGTGATATCAGAGTCTACTGTGAGGCTGCAGGCACATAACTTCGGAGCATAATTGAGCGAAACAAGAGGACAGCTGCTATGGGTCGACAGGCAAGAAGGGAGGTGGGCGACGGTAGTCGAACCTAAGACCTCAAGAGGGAAGATAGTGGTGGACTAGGATTGCTGCTCCGCACGTGGTGAGCCATCACCACTTCGGATTGTTAAAGTTGTATATTGCAGCAGCGATGAGGGCGCTTTAAGATAAATATCTAAGTGACACCAGCTGGAATGGCAGTGGCCATCAAGGTATAGAAAAATAAGAGTTTACGAACAGGTGTGAAGCAACACATTTTTTCTTCACGACTGCGAGGCAGCATGCTTCCAAACTAAAACACCTGCATAAAGATTATAGAGCTGCACTTCAAACATCTGCTCGGAAGGTGGGCATTGTGTTCTACATTTTACCCTTGCCTGCATCGAGATACCTGCCACCCGAATTATCCCTGTTGTTATTTACTCGGCTGCGGCCACTGAAAGACATAGTTTTGATGTACGCTCAAGTGTTCCACCTTGCAACTTTGCAGTGTTGCATTTCCCGACACAGGTTCATTGTCAGCAAACGCTGGTTTTTTCATTATCCACAATCCATTCAATTTACAATGAAATGAGAAAATAGCGAATTTATTTTACAGAGCATATTGGTGATTTTAAAGAAGAGATTGTTTAAATAATGATGCAAATTTTGGCTACTGTCAACCAAACAGGACAGTTGTACTTATTTCAACAAAGAATGATAACTACCACAATATGTTTATTTCAGTGCAACACATTTAGATTACAAAAATTAAATATGTGGTTGGGAAGAGTTAAGGAGAAAGCTGCTACGTACCTGCAAAGTTGGGTCCCAGGTCGAGACTGTTGGCTAAGGTGCCCGATGACGCACATCCTCCCAGACCTGTCATCACCACAAAGATGATAACCTCGGCGGCTGAGTTGCATTCCGTGTGAGTCAGCAACAAGCACAGGACTCCGGGTAGCAGCAATGCTGTAAGCATGTTTATACATATGTATACTTAATATCTCATTAAATTTATAAACACCACATTATGTAATAAATAATTCTCTCGTCCATGGAGTGGGCCATATGATGCTACAAAGAAAGAAGTTGCAACATATTACTATCCCTTGTATAAAACAACCTGAAACGTCAACTATATCTATGTTTATTAATTTTATCAACTATGTGAATCCCAGTATGCATTAGTATGATATTTGTAAAACAATGTGCTTACACCAATTTAAAAGGTTAGGAGTTAGGTGTGGAACTGTAGAAGAAAATTGTGTTTTTTAAAATTAAATAACACCTGCTTAAAGGAATCAGAGCAACTAGATTACAAAAGCCACAGGGTTGAAACAATTAATAGTTAATAGTATTAATTTAGAGCCCCTGTGACGAATTTGTAAGGAAATCGAAATAAATTTTTTTTAATGTAAGATGTTTACAGAAAGAATTTTACAGCAGTCATACAAAGCATAACATAATACAATGGTAAGGGCACTTTCACAAGAATGAACCAAGTTGCAGCATCTGATTTTTGCAAAACAACATTTAAATAATGTGCCACAGCAAGAGTTTGCGTGGCACAGCACATTCCTTCAGAGTTTATTAGCATGTATTTCTCACAACAGTGATTATGGCAGGGGCGTAACTCCGAAATAGTGTAAGAACATAAAAAGACAGATAATACGTTGTGTATAGCTTGAAGGTGCAGAGTTGTCATAGTAGTTAAAGTTTATACGTTTTGATTGTCAGCTGAGAAGGATGCATTAATACATTTTTTTAAGAAATAAAATATAATGAATTTGATGTAGACCATTCCGCATACCTTACTCTGTTGAAGCACATCGTGCACACCACGCCACCTATTTCGGAACGGCTGAGGCGGTCAGTACCGCCTCTGCATATCGGAACACACCTAGCAGTGATAGCAAGAGGCTGCGACTTCAGGACGCAGCCCCACGACGCCGTGTTAACAGTATGTGCGCCAGCCTATAAGAACGCCCGGCAATTGGGGTAAAAGTGCCCCATAGACGTAAAAGAATATCACCTCTGCTAAATTCAGTGGTATGTAATGCGTAGTTTGTGACCAAAATTATTTTAGCCATATTTTAATACAAACTCTCCCAAACAGCTTTTGGGATGTTAATCAGCAAGTTATAAAATTTAAAGCGTTTTGGGCACCTGACTTCGTGTTGTTCGGTGTTTCTTGTGTTTGAAGAGCATTTGGCAATAGCCTGCTGCACGATGTGGCCAGCACAGTAACCGTTCATCAGTTCGTGTTTCGCGATGCTAGGAGATAGGTCGACGCTGTGTTGCTCCGGGCACCATCACTAATCCCTACCGATCTTTAGCATACCATTCCAATAGCCTTTAGTATCACCTCAAAGGTTTTGTTAACGGCAGTGCCTGGAGGCACCCCTCCGACACTGCCACTCAATACGCCCAGGGGCATCACTTATCTATTATTATTCGTCGCTCTAATAGCTTTCTTTGTCTCAGATGGACTTAGTTAGGCTCGCTTTACTTCGCCCCCATTTTGCTGTGCTGTATGGTTTTACAGTGCCTGTGATCAATAATAACCACATGCAAACATAAGTGTTATTTATTGATTTGCCACTTCTTGGCCTTCAGGGTGTAGGACCCATATTGTTTTATTAGTGCAATGGCATCCAGGTGCCAGATAAACCTAACAAGTACTTTCATAGTGTATATCAGGCATGGAGAACACCTTTAGATTCTTCTGCCTAAACATGGCGTCTAGCGGGAGAGATTAACATCACAACCCCTTGGCCATGGGCCACACGACCACGCGCTCCGAGTGTTCGTCCTCTCTGACGAACCAGCACTATTGGGCAATCTGTTTCTTACATGCCACTGCAGTGTGAGAATTCAAACTCCAACTTCACTGAGGATATGCGAGCATTTAACCCCACTTCTCGACCCCAGTTCGCATCAAATTGTTACGTAAAATGCATTAATGAATCATGCTTACCAAATTTTAGGGAAATAATAAAAAACTTCCCCTAATATAACACATTAATATTTTATCATAACATATCTTCAACGCATTATTTGGCACAAAATAAATCTTGTGAAGTGCACAGTAGTTAGTATGTACTTGTTGGAGATGGTGCGCACATTTTAGAACTTTACAGCCTCATGCCAATTTCTATATACATTGGTTTCCTTAGTATTACAAACATAACATTTATCATATTTGTCCAATATTATTTGGTTTCCTATGAACTTATCAATATCACATTCAGCAAAGGTAAGTTTCTTTACAATATTTGTACATAAATCCATTATGATTGTGCATAATGTACTCCAATATGTCTCTTGTTATTTTAACACGGATTGGTCTCTTATCTCTGAATTTCCAGACCTTGTAGGGTAGGAAGATCATTGATGTTTCAGTTCGGTTGACACTAATCATCTTCATTGCCAGCTGATATAATTGGCTAGCGAACACTATTCTCAACCAAGTCTATCTTGTAGTACATAGCTACGCTAGGTTAACAAGTATTTTATTTCCTTGGCATCGATTTTACACTCTGCTGTATATGCCTCGTCATTGCTTCATGGTAGGAAGACAACTGATTAGAAGTTTCTTGAGGTTGAAGTGGTGTGAAAGCAATCCATCTATAAAGTATCATGTGAACACGACCCCAAGCGTACACTTGTGGAAAATGTTGTGAAACTGCGACACAAAATACCTTTCTTGTACTATAGAAGGCGTCGTCCCAATGACTCAGTAGAGAGAACTGATTTCTTGTCGGCAGCTATGTTTTGTAATCCACGCTAAAACATTGTGCATCAACTACACTGTAAAATTCCCCTGCTTGCTGGAAGTAGCAATCAGTTGTACACACTAATAGTGACTAGATGCGGTCAATGTCTCTAATAGCCCTCTTTATGACACCGAAATCACGATAGCATGTGAGGAACAAGTCACCTTTTACAGGAAAATAATGTGTTATTTTGTGAAAACTGTTTGTTACAACAAGAGCCATCAAAAATGTATCAACAATGTGATGCGGACTGTTCCGCATCCCCTCACCTGGAGCCCGGTGTGCGCACCGCGCCTACCAATTGGAACAGTCGAGGTGGGCAGTACCGCACCTGCATAAGGGAATGCACCCCGCCACATGACGTAAAGAGATAGCGGCGCCAAGACAGCACCCCTGTAATGCTGGGCGGTGCCAAAAAGTGCGTCAGTGCAAAGAGACCCCCAGCAAATGTAGGGAAAGTGCCCCGTATGTATTAACGCCCATAAACAATTGTTTATGTAGCGAGAGTCATGCTGACACATATGGGCAAAGTATAAACGTGCTGCATGATGTTTAAAGGCCAAGGTATTCATGTTTCCACTTAAATAGTTTTTACATTATCATCTGTCAGGTTTAACCTCAAATGTCATATATAAAAACACATATGCCGTGCCGGTAACATGGACTCGCCCACGTGGCCAGCCGTGCTGCGTAAAATCCTGCAAGTTATTTTTAAAGTGAATTTAAAATATAAAAATTGTGTGTAGTGTTGTCACATGTTTTCTGTTTTTTCCTTAAAATTCAAGATCTAACGTACACATTATTGCAATGTAACATTACATAAATCTCTGGACACCTGAAAATTGCATGTCTGAAAATTATTATAGAAATATTCCCTTATACGATTTGTGTTTCTAACTATCAAGAATTTGCATTTAAAAGTTATACTATTTTTGTTTTGTATTGTTTAAGGGTTTTTGTGTACGATGAGCACGTGGCGGGAACTTGCTTGAAGAGGCAAATGCACCGTCACGGGCTCGGCAGTTAGCTGTTGGTGGCGTAAGGGGGAGATCGAATATGTGTCGCTCCGGGCACTAGCAAGTCTTTGTCAACATATCATAGTGTATCAATACTTAATTTTCATGTCTGGAACTTTTTCACTTTAACTTTATAACGAGTCTGGAGTTACTGCCTCCACCCCTGCAACTCGTGACGCCCAGGGGCTTAGCTTTATTAAATTTTTCATCCAGCCAATGTGGCTGTTTTTTCCGTGCAGTTCTGCCCACTAGGGCATAGGTCTGGGTCCGCTTCAGCCACCACCATAGTGATACGCATATGGTTGTTCGGTGATTCCTCAAGAATAACCACTTCAGTAAGTATGTGTGTTATTTATTGGCTAGCCGCTTCATGCCTTAAGGTTATGGAATACTGAAAACTCGCTAACCCCCTAGTGTTTTGTATTGTGTGAGTGGGTGTACAGGTGCCCGATACCCCTGGCGAGTGTCTTGTGTGTGCATTGATGTATAGGGAACGCCTACAGAGTCCTATGTGTATCGAGTTGCCGAGCGGGAGGAAATTAAATCAACTGACGTCGTGTCTGTCGGCCGCACTACCCCTGCTCTTCGACTGCTCGTCCGTTCTGACGAGCTGGCATTTCCGGGCAACCTGCTCTCCGCACGCCACTGTCCTGCAGGACAGGTCTCGTATAATTTTACTTTAGATATTGCAATATTCATCCCTTCACCACCACCTCTGCTCGCATCAATTTGTCGCTCAACTTTGTGGCATTAGTAACGGCTAAAATTGAACATCAAGATCAGCAGGCAATGTGCCTTATGTGTTTGGATTCTCTGCCCTTCAAAAGCCACGTGGTCCCCATTGTGAGGGAACAGACAGTGAGTGCGCGAAGGGGGCTATTTTGCACCCACATTCCAGAGCTCATCACCCATCCACACACCCACCCATCCTAGGGAGTGATAGCGATGCGCCTATGATATCCATCCCCTCCAGAGAATATCGATCGCTCTGACAACCTCTACTCCCAGACTGCTCCCGCATGATGTGCTCGCAATGTGGTTTGAAGTGCGAATCCGGGAATTGGACCGCTAAGGACGCAGCTATGTGCCTGTGTGCCCCACACCTACCGCCCAAACTTGAGACCAACAGTCAGACCAAGGGCGACGTATGGAACAGCCTGGTATGCCTCCATCCAGGCGAGTACACCATACAGTGTGCCATGTGCAACACATGGTACTACAAGGAATGCCTGTAAGCCACCGAAACAGTGCGGGTGCACTGTGATCCCTTCAGGTGTGATATGTGCGAGTTAACAACTAACAGCAAGAGGGCTAAGGAAGCGCAACCCCACATCAGCTGGGGAAGCGCAACGCCATCCGCGATGGCATGTCCGCATGTCCTGGAGGGCCACCCACACATGAAGCTTGCTGTGGGTGACTTTTAGATGCTCGCTCTCCCACGCGACAACAACAGTGCTATGGTTTCGACACTGTGAACAGTCCACACATATGGTTGCTTAGTGATGGAGGAACACCGGTCTGTGGTCGGAAATGGGTTCCTGGGCTTCGGCTTCATCGCCATTACACGTAAGCCGCTCGTCACAACAGTAGTCTGGGCAAAACCTACCCTTGACATTCCCAGCCCAGGGCGACTCAACAATCTCCGTTGCTACGCCCTTATGGACACAGCAGCTTCATATATCATCCTAGAGAGGTCACCGCAGTGCATCAGCCTATTCAACTAGCTGCTGAAGGTACAAACTGCCAGGTGTAGAACACGGTGGTAAAGCCTGTGGCAAGGCGCATACACTTAGGCAATATTGGGTGCTGAACAGCGTACAGTACAGAAGCGAAATCGAGCAACCATGCAATATCGAATGATGTGCCCTCTGCTTATTCATCCACTTTTCAGATAATCTTGGACAAGAGACGCGAAGTGTTTACCACCTATGACATCTTGAGATGCACTGCTGTCACAGAACATAGCATTGACTTGAACATGCAAAAACATATTTACACCCCCCCTCCATAGGTTATCTGCCCCCAGGCAAAATTCATCAAAGAGCGAATAAAGGAGATGCTTGCTGATGGAGTCACTGAGCCAGCCATCAGCCGATACAACTCGCAAATTATGCTTGTGCCTAAGAAGGATGGAACATTTAGTTTCTGTGTTGATCAGAGACGCGTGAACCTCGCTAAGGAAAATGTAGCACCACCGTACTTCAGCAGAAAGAATGCACTAGCCACCATTGGCAGCACCAAAGTGTTTTCCTCCCTAGATTTGCGAAGTGGATACCGGCAATCATCGGTAGTGCAGGACGACTGGGAGAAAACCACCTTCACAGCCCCTGATGGCAGTCAGTATCAGTTTGGCGCTATGCCATTCGGCCAGAAGGGAGCGTCTGCCACATTCTAAACAATAATGGTAAAGGTGATAAGTGGCCTATCAGGAGAGTTTACTCTAGTGTACCTTGATGGTGTGCTGATATGGTCGAACACATGGGAAGAACATCTAATCCACCTGCCGCCTGTCCTGGATAGACTGGCCAACAATGGGCTGACCTGTGTGGTACCCAAGTGTCACATAGAGAAGGCAGACATTGTGTTTCTGGGTCACATGGTGCGTGAGAGGGGGATCAAGCACAATGCCGAACATCATGGAGGAGTACCAGCTGCCGGCTACACACAAACATCTGTGTAAATATTTTGGCCTAATAAACTGGCTCCGCGAGCATATTAAGGACTTCGCGACCATAACAGGCTCCCTGACCTCACCTCAGAAACTGTACCACTGGACAGCCGAAGCAGACAAGGTGTTCTGCGACATAAAGGCTGCGTTCGCCCAGTGTGAAACTTTGGCCCACTATGACTGTCAGTGCCCTTGTATCTCCAGACCGACGCCAGTCAAGAAGGAATCGGCGCGATGCTGTACCAGTATGGCGATTAGGGAGAGCGACGCGTCATAGATTACAAGAGAGCCAAGTTCAGGCCTACAGAATGGCAGTACCATATGAACCAGCAAGAGTGTTTGGCTGTCTTCTGGGAAACCAAATGGTACTGAGCGTACTTAGAGTATTGGAGATTCACCTTATGCACATATAACAGATGTCTCATGTGGCTACAGTCTATGCGCGACTCACGGAGCAAACTTGCCAGGTGGTCGCTAGCACTGTAGGAGTACGACTTTGTGGTAGAACATGTCGCAGGGAACGACAGCTAGCTGGTGGACACGTCATTGTACATTACGACACATAGTAGGAAGACTCACACTAAGCAGATGTGCAGTTGTACCAGCTGAACATGATACCACAGAACATCAATGTGGTGTATGAACGAGTGGTGACGGTGCAACGGGACTGCCCGACATGCTGCGAGAAACACAGAGTGTGTGAGAAAGTGACAGTGAACAACTGGTGTGTATTTTACAGCCGAGTAGAGACATGCTCCCCACAGTGAGAAGGGCCAGGGACGCTGTTTGGGCCCTCCTGTAATGCCCATGATAGACATTTTGCGAGACACCCTGGAGCATACCAAACCACCTGCAACATCTACCGCCTCTTCTACTGGCCAGGGGTAACGCGAGTAGTGTCACGCCACATGTGTCTATGTGATACGTGTAATGTAACAGATACATGTCACGAAGGACCGACAGCGAGCAGCAACAGCATACACATCTGCCTCAGCGCCCATTCGAGTCGCTCGCCCTGGACATAATGGGCCCATACCCCTGGTCAACATTTGAGAAAAAATGTATACTAGTAGTGATGGATTTGCACTGGGCTCCCAAGCGTGTGGGTGAAGAACCTCATGAGCGCAATGAACACAGATTTCTATGCTAGATGGGGTTACCCCATGTTACTACTCAATGACATTGGTGCACAGTTCACCGGTTAAAAAGTGGAGGGATGCATCCGAGAGATGGAGCAACAAACACTACACGACTCCAGAGTACCACCCACACGCCAACCGCACAGAACATCGGAACCAGTACCTGAAGACGCAGCTCCGACTCTGTGTGGAGAAGAACCATGCGACATATGTGGAACATCTGCCGGCCGCCTTGTTTACACTCCAGTAATGGGTGAACGCCGCGACAAACCAGTCACCAGTGGCAGCCCTGCTGGGGCACAACCTCAAGCTACCTGGCAAATACCACTGTGTCAATGCCGACGAAATATGGGCCAAAGACCCCACAGTGAGAGCCAACCAGAGGCGAGAGCGACATGCCGCGATGAGGACCAATCAGCTGCGCTACGCGAAACAGTGGCTCCAGGCCACGGGCAGGCCACCTACATTGCTCCAGTCTGGTCAGCGCGTATATATCAAGGCACACCCATTGTCAGTGGGAAACAAAGACTTCTGTGCAGGCCTTGCTGCTAAGTGGAGCGAACCCCACAGCATCATACAGGCCTGTGGGCACATGACCTATCTTGTCCGGCTCCAGAACGGAAGAATAAGTAAAATCCATTGTGACGACCTAAGGGCTTCGCCCGGTGAAGACGTCGCGAGGCACTGCACCACGACACCACCACGACCAGATTAGGCAGGCACGGCACTGCCTGACACACTTAGAGCAGAAGACAGATCCTCTACTGGCGGCACTATGCGCCTCTTCGTGCCCTGGACACCGCTGACAGTGGTAACTGAGAGCCAACACTGCGGAGAGGGAGTCTACCCTAGCGATGGGGAACTGGCGCACCCAACTGAATTGACGACCACCCATGGAGTCACGGCACGGCACCAACCGCCCACCGATGTAATTGTATGTATCCCGACGTCTAACATTGAGGCGCCACCTGCGGACACAGTCCGACCGTACCCTCAAGGTATTGCACCTGGGATGGCGGTGACGGGATAGCCCGATCACACCAGGCCCCAAGGGAGGAACTTCAGCGCTTGCGCTTCGTTGCCACGGAGTGTGAACAGTCGGCAGACACCTTCGGCCTCTGCAGTCTTCCTGTAAGTGTGACCCTGGTGCTGACCGGACACCAGCACTGCGAAAGGACGAAGACTGGGTGCACATGCCGCCTCCCTGCAACAGTCGCCTTGGACCACACTCCACTGCCCCCTTCGCAGTCGCCCTCAGGCGATGCTGACCCTGTGGACCACCGACAGGACGGCAGGGGCCTCCCGCCTCTCTGTCAATCGGCGCGCCCAGGGCGCAGGTTGCATTTTGGGTGCCCCACCTGCCAGGGTGTCCCGACGTCCCAGATGTCATAACCAGTGGCGCCACATGCTCAGCAGCCACCGCGGCCAGGATGCTACTCGTTCCACAAGCGACCAGCCGATCCTCAGAGCTTGTCCTGCTGCAGGTAAGACGACAGAGGTTTCACAGTGCACAGACGGACTCCTGCGGGGAGGGGGGTGGCCTTTGATGTGGACCATTCCGTGTCCCCTCAGCTGAAGCTGTTGTGCGCACCGCACCTACCAACTTGAACAACCGAGGTTGTCAGTACCACACTTGCATAAGGGAACGCACCGGGCTACGTGGCACTAAGAGATAACGGCAGCTGGACCCCGCCCTGGTGACAGCGGGTGGTGCCAAAATGTGTGTAGGTGCTGAGAGACTACCAGAAAGTGTAGGTATGTGCCCCATACATATCAATGGCAGTTAACAACTGTTTACATGGCGAGTGTCATTCTGCTATTTACGGGTAAAGTGCGGAAAAGTGAGTCGCATCCACATTTGCTGAGTGAAGTTTAAAGGTCAAGTCCAGCCTTGTTTTGACTTAAATAGTTTTTAATTATCATCTGCCATGTTCAACCTTAAATGTCGTGTGAAAAAATCCACTGTGCCATGCCGGCAACATGGATTTGCAAACGTGGTCAGCCATGTTGCGTAAAATCCTGCAAGTTATTTTTAAAGTGATTTTTAATATAAGAATTTTTTTAAGTGTTTTCACATGTTTTCCGTTCCTTCCTAAAAATTCAAGATCTAACCTACACATTATTAATGTAACATACATTACATAAATCTATGGACACCCGAAACCTGCATGTCTGAAAATAATTATAGAAACATTCGGTAATACTATTTGGGTCTCTAATCATCAAGAATGTGCGTTTAAAAATTGGCCTCTTTTTGTTTTGTATTGTTTAAGGGTTTACATGTAATGATGAGCGCGTGGCGGGAACTTGCTGGAAGAGGCAGGTGCACCACCACGGGCTCGGCAGTTAGTGGTTAGAGGCGTAAGCGGGAGAACAAATCTGTGTAGCTCCAGGTGCCAACAAGTCTTTGTCAACATATCATAGTGTATCAATACTTAATTTTCGTATCTCGAACTTTTTCACTTCAACTTTATTACGAGTCCGGAGTTACCTCCTCCAACCCTGCAACACGTGACGCCCAAGGGTTTAGCTTTATTTTAATTTTCATCCAGCCCATGTGGCTGTCTTTGCCGTGCAGTTTCGCCCACCGGACGGGCGTACGTCGGGGCCCGCTTTAGCGTTCTGAAAACTCGTCAATCCCCTAGTGTTTTGTATTGTGTGAGCGGGCGTCCAGGTTCCCGATATCCCTGGCGAGTGTATTGTGTGTGCATCGAGGCGTGGGGAGTGCCTAAAAAGTCCCCTGCATATCTAGACGCCGAGAGGGGGGGGAAATAAATTCTTCGAACACAGTCGCCATCGGCCGCACGACCCGTGCTCTCCAAATGTTCGTCCTCCCTGACGAGCTGGTATTACCGGGCAACCTGCCCATCTCACACCACTGTCGTGCAGGACAGGTCTCATATAATTTTACTTTAGATAATGCAACAATCATCCCCTTACTCTAAATCCCCGTCCCCGTCAAATATATATATATATTATATATATATATATATATATATATATATATATATATATATATATATATATATATATATATATATATATATATAGGTTTTGACCCGGGTAAATGTTAGAAAATATGTGAAACTCTTTGCAACTTTGTGCGATATGGTCAGAGATATATTTCCTTAATAAGTGCATACTTCGTTCGGGCCTTTCTTGCTTTGTCCCTCATGGTAAATATAAAAGTTGGACTTACCGATTTTCAACGATTTTATTTCAAATGTGAAAATCCATAATTTGTGGTGCTCGGGCAAAGGGGTATAACTCTAAATTCGATAAAATTGTGTTAAGTATGGGAGCACATTCTACATGTTATTTTCTATGTCTGGGTAAAAGGCTTATAACTCTAATGGTTATGAGAAGGTAAAAAATGTAATTTAGATGTATGTATGTTTCTTTTCAGCTTTACACGTAACATAATTTTTTGACTTGTAACACATACCTAAAAACCACAGAATTGTTGTCTTTAGAACACCTCCTAGACTAGGATGTAAGGTAACGGCGCAGTTCTGTATGAAGTCAAAACAAAGTCCCCTCATAACTGCCGCATTTTATCAGCTTTTATATTTCCTGGATCTTCTTGTAAAACGTCTGACTGTTTGATATGTACCACCTTTACTCCTTTTCCAACTAACATTGCATGATCATTGAGCGCTGTGCATTTTATTTTTGCAGTTTGCTCTTCACATTTCCCACACACATCCATCATGGAACGATCAAACCTGTACGAATAGTTTTATTGAAAGTATTTCAAATAAAAATAATATGTAATGTTTTCTTTTGGAAACATGTAATGAAATAACAAAGGCATTGTCTTAATGTTTAACCCCAACAAAAGACCTCGCTCTTTAGTTTTGCAGGGGTTTCGAAAGTATTATTTTTAACGCAAATTAATACATATATAAAATTCATTCTTGCGCTTTTAACAATTATACATCATCGTTTGTATCTGAAATTTTCTGTTTCAGTACACCAAATTGATTTTTAGATCGTTGCCCTTGAAATATCACATATTTTGTTGTCAAAATAAGGTTAAATAAAGCGAATTAACTTTTTGATATCAAACAGTACATTATTTTAAAAAATCTCTGAAAAAACGTGTATTATATGACTTTACATAGTCTCAAATTTTTTGAAAGCATTTGGTTAAAAAATATTCGAGACATTTGCAATTGTTTTAAATATATGAAAGACCATGGCCTTAAGGCATTTTATCTCTCGTTTTACATAATGAGTCACTGTAAACTCTAACGATTCAACATGCGTCTGAATTTTGTCTATTAATCCTCCTGTGATGCCTCTGGCACGGCTGCTAATATTTTTGCCTCTGTTCTCGTGTGAACTTCACCCTCCGACAACAGTGTTGCTAAGCGACGAACACGTTTTGCAGATATCCCGAGGAATCTGACGGATGCATTCTTACACACTGATGTATGCTGTCCACCAATGAAGTATGCATAATTACAACCTCTGACATTTTACCCTTCATTCCCAGACCGCCTTTTCAACTTCTGTAGAATTAACTACGGCCATTTTATAAAAGCTTAATCCTACTTGGTTATTCATTTTTAAATTTGTACCTGACAGACCAAAGCATAATTTTATAGTTAACTTACCATTTTAATTTTGGTTTTCAAACACCTTTTTATAAAAATAATTTTTGTTTCAGATTATATGATTGCCCCCATTTGCCATCACTATCGTCTACGGTATTGTTGAAGCCGTTTTGAGGGTAATTCAGGGTTTAAATTGAAAGAGAGCTGTTGATAAACCTAAGTTATTGTATTCTTCAAAAATAAGATCATTTTAACTGGTCATGTATGCGACAATTATCTTTAGATCCCTGAATTATTAAATTCGGCAGCTTCAGGTGCAGCATTTATCACAGATAGTTTGAGTTGGTAGTTTGTGTATGTATTAGTTTTTTTATTATGTATTCTAATTTTTTTTTGCTCCACTTAGAATTTCGAGAAGGTTTAGAAAGTTTTATATTTATATTTTCAGGTGGAGTCTACTACAGAATATATAACTAGAATTAATGTTATAAGTTATGGTGTTCTACATCCTTTTGTTCATTCTGTTTAATCTTGCCTATTTATTATCTCATCAATAAAAAACAGCAAAATTGAACTTACTGAACAAAGGGACAGTCTCATATGTTAATAAGAGTGTTATTTTACAGTGTCATTTCTTCAGAAATAGTTGTGCTACAACAGAGATTGCAAATACAACAATCTATCAGTTAGGTGAACAATATATAATTGATATTTTTGGATGCAATATCGTATTGTCATCCCGAAAATACATACGAAATATCTGGACTGAATTTACATTCCACAAATTAGGTGTACATAATATATAGGCCTATATATATATATAAATTATAAATCAAACGTAAATATGTTTCTCAGGCACAGGTAACTAATAATAAAGTGATGAGACACGAACTGTTATTACCTTAGCCGTCCAGCCTCGCTTACGAACACCTCAAATGGGCCACAACTGAGGCAATAAATTATTTGCCAGCTCGACGTTGCATCCAAAAATGTCAACTAATACTGATTAGAGCTTTGCGGGCCCGAGGTTTTAAAATTGTGAAGATGCCATGGTATAGTGTCTTTCATCATACCACCTTCGGCAGGTCAGCCGAACCACCAAGATGCTGCAGGACTACGACCGTTGTAGAACGCCGAAACGACACCATATTTCAGGCTTTGGGAACCCTTATTACGGTAGATTCATTGAACCAAACCTGTAAAACGATCAACGTTAAGTGATTTTTATAATTAAATTATCAGTAAAATTATTTGTCCCTCTACAAACGTAACTGGACTGGAGGTTAGACAAACTTAATAATAATATGAAATCAGTACTTAATCTATACACTCAAAAGAATCAGTTACAATGAAACTTACTCTGATATACCCCCGATTTTCACACCGCAATAACACAATTTACCAGTACCGTAACACTTAGCATAAGGATAATGGAAATCTTAGGTGTTGATACCAATTTCAAGGTTGATGATTATTATATTCAACATCTTATTGCTGTTATGTACCGTTTATCGTAAAAAAAATAATTTTGGCTAATGAACATTTTACTAATGCTTAAGTTAAACCAAAAACTTATATAATTAAAAAATTATGTGCGTGAGAAGATATAAATTAGTAACTTCTGAAAGCTGTAATAATGTTTTATTTGAATGTTAAACATTTAAGTATCTACTAGGAACAGTACATAACACTTATAATCAGAAGAAGAATTTAACATTATGAATCATTGCCTGCAAGCTTCGGTAGAGAGACAACAGCATCTTCGCTAGTGAATGAGAGCACATCGACCATGGTGAAAACTTTTCGTCAATGCACAAGAAACTCCACTGCAGTGCTTAAGTCTTCATTAACGAGAATTACAGCAACATTTGTAGCTGTGTCGTAGGTGACGCTTCTGTTACGAGTATTTTGTGTTCTAGATTGTAATGCGACGACAAGAAGCTTATGAGTGTACGAAGGCTTGGTTTTCGATGAAAATAAACACTACAGCTGATCGATGTTTCATTGTTACACATGAGAGACGAATTTTAAGAAGATTGTATTTATTCAAGAGAAACCTATGCGATTTTTATGTAGATTATAATTATACTGTAAATAAAAAATGGAAAATTTGAAAATGTGTATTTTTTACCCTGTGGGTATGATGATGAGCATAAATATTAAAAATAATGATAAGTTCTGCACGAACATATTTCATTAAATGTGCAGGAAGGTAGAGTTATTTTAAAATAAATTAAACTTTCAAGGACACTGCATAACTGAGTAAAGTGAATGTCTTATCTAAGCATACAGGATGTTCCAAATTCCATGTCAATATTCTAGGGAAACGATCCTCACGTCTAGAGGAACAAAAAGTGTTTGCGAACATAGGTCCAAAAACGTACTGTTTCTGCGCTACGGTTGGCATACATTACGTATGGTTGATAGCGCGCTGGCAGGATCATGTTGCTGTGTGGCATCATTACAGTAGTGCATTACATGTTACTATGCCACACACTACGCCACTAACACACAGACAGTAGGAACAACTGTGACACAGCAACATGATCCTGCCAGCGCGCTATCAACCATACGTCATGTATGCCAACTGTAGCGCAGAAATGGTGCGTTTTTGGACCTATGTTCATATGACACTTTTTGTTCCTCTACACATGAGGATTGTTTCCCTAGAATATTGACATGGAATTTTGCAACATCCTGTATATATGAGGATGATTAGAAGAGTGTAATGCTCAGTTTGGGCAAGTTGTGACATGAACATTAGAGAGTGAAGGTAGACTTGGTGGAGTGTGAAGCGGAGGAGGGAGGTGTAGGAAGAGTAGGTGGGGCTGGGTGGAGGTTTTGAGGTGAGTAATGTGGGGTAGCAGTAGGATTAGGGTGGTAGTTGGGTGTGGAGGGATTTGTGGAGGGAGGGGGAGGGTTATTGAGGGGTCGGGTGGTGGAGAAGGTGGAATGGTTGGCGGGGGAATAGGGTCTGCACAAGTAGTGTGGATATGTATATTATACATCAGTTCATTGGAGGGTATGGTACTGTTCGGACAGAGTCCGCCATGTTTGAATGTAGTCGAAGGGACTTACATGTAAGTATCACAAATAATTGATTGATATTAGCGACAGTTCATCAGGTATACTTAATTAAGTGATAGGATGTGTACTCTATTCTTAACTATAGGCTATAACTTGAGTGATTTATAATTTATAAAGAAAATTATTTTAATTGATATTCTTTTTTCTTTTAAGGAAACAGATAGACTTTATCGGAAATCGATAAAGTGTAACATTGTTTTGTGTGGAGCGATTAGGTGTACAGAAAAATTTCTCATATGTGTTATGATAAATTATAAAATTATTTTATTAAAATTTATTTTTTTAAACTTTATTGATTTTATTGGAAATCAATGAGTTACAGCTAAGGTTATTGTGAACATAAGCAAATATATTGGTTTTAAAAAATTAAAACATAATATAACATTATTTATAAGAATTTTTTATTGATTTATTTGATTTTGTAATATTAATTACCAGTTCCTGGCATGAATGATGAGAAATTATTCACCGACCCACTTTGAGAAAACAGAGGCATCATTTGATTTTTTTGAGGAGAAAAGGAAAAACGGGAATTTTTTTGGGATTTAAGGTAAAATTTTTGCGAGAAAAGGGAAATTTTTTATGAATTGTAGTAAATTTTGAGCGAATTTTGACCTTCTGGTGACCTCTAGGGCGGGTTCAAGGTCATATGCAAGATGGTGGCCGTGATGTAATCCAAGATGGCTGTATAAATCTTCACCCGACCAAAATCCTCACTCCGAATCCTATACTTGAAGGAACCGAAACATACTACTACCATTTTCAGCATGTTTACACCAAAATATTTATCCGGAGCTTTCTATCATAGTTTTTGTTTGTTTGTGATTAGTTCCAGTGAATTAGAACTTACGTATTTAACTGGGAGTGGTTGTCGTAGCAACTTTCAATTTTATTTCTGAATTTAGCATGGCTATTCACAAAGTATACTGCACTTTACAAACCAGACAGTGACTCAAGAGTGTGATCAAAATGTTGAGGAAGGGAAATAATGTTTATTAATCAGATGAAATACACAATCCATGCTGTCAAGGTGGGTTACATAGTGAAGATTAAATAAACACTGGCAGTATCGAGAGTAAAGATAGAAAGTCTAAAATACAGTGACCATTGACAGGATGCTGAAATTACTGGTCGAAGCCAACGAGAAGAAAGACTCGCCGACAGCGACAAGTAGTGATATGACTTACCAACAGCAGTGGCTAGTTTACGCACGCTGGTGACACTCCAATGACGAGCTTTGAGCAGATGGTCAGCCAACCAGGAGAACATCACTGCCACAGCGAACCTGCTCAGGTTTGGTAGACCCAACACTAGTCCATTCTGTAAGAGCAACAATATACAAACACTAATTCTACTAAAGGGCCATGACATTCAGTCATATATTAATTTATATTTTCAGCTGTGTGTCGTAATATAAATCAAATAATAGCAATGTACTTAACGCGCAGTACTGCATGTTTAAACCTACAAATTAACAAAATCTGTGTTATACAGTGGAATGGAAATATATCTTGATGTCTAGTGGCTCAAGTGTTTGTGGGATCTAGTTTGGCAGCCGTGAATGACCAAGTCAATGCGCACAAAATTAAGCGGAACGCATATCCCTGGTCACTAATATCTCTAACAGTGATTGTTTGTAGAATTATATTATTTTATCAAAAACTGCATTGTCATCCTTTAATCCCAATGCAAATAATTTTTAGAAGAAATTGTCGAGAAATTTTTACTGCTACCGTCAGTATTTGAATGTGTAAGTCGAAACCTATTTTTGGATTTTAAAGTGAAAAATTTGACTGTATATTATTATTAGCAGAGATTCACCTAGCGAAACTATTGTTTTAGCGTTCCATTATTTTACATTATAAGTTGTATTAAACAGTAACGGATAATAGTTTCCGTACTCCAGGTGTATGGACCAAATCTGGGACGTAGTCATAATAACTGGTATGTAGAATCTCTAGACTGAAACTTAGTTTGGGATCCTTAAAATAAGGGTAAAAACTGGTTGTGTGATAAAATCCAACAAGTTAAACATGCATAACTGTTATTATTGACAAGTACATTTACACTGAAAATAATGTTCAAGTTTAATTCCCTGGTTTAATTAAATACCACATAAATTAATTTAAAAGGCGGAATATATGAAAAGCTAATGTATCATATTGTAAGTCGATAAATATTATGAGCAATACTGGAATAAGACGTTACATATCGTGGAAGAAAACTTTGAAGATGTGGTACATTTGATTTGATAATAATTTTCGCTTAATTTGTATTTAGTCACCAAACAAAACAATGAGTGAGCACCTTCCTACTTTCAAAATCGTGACATACACATAAACCTGGTACACCACTAGTTCTGACGGGATTATTACTCACCATCTCGACACCAACTCCGTGAACGCTCTTGAAGTACGTGGGTCCATACGTGAGGAAGAATAGGAAATTCCAAGAAACAGCCACGTTGCCTACGATGAGAGCCCAGAAGGGTAGACATAACAGTATATCTCTCAGTGGTACTGGCGGCTGTAACACACATAGACTGTCTCTTATTGGGTTGATTAACTACGTAGATCTATAATACGCGAGAAGAATAGGCAACGCCATGAACGAGCGCCCAGAAGAGTAGATGTAGCAGTAAATCTATCAGTGGTACTGGTATCTGTAACACACATTGACTGTCAATCAGTGGGTTGATGAACTACGTGGATCCATAAGTGAAAATGAATAGTAAACTACAAGAACTGGCCATGTTGCCTATAAAAAGAGCCCAGATGGGTAGACAAAGCAGTGTATCCCTCAGTGGTAAATAATGGCTTTTATACACATCTCTCAGTGGGTTGATAAACTATGTGGGTTCGTATGTGAGGAAACACAAGTAACTGACCACGTTGCCTCTGATGAGCGTCCAGTAGGATAGACGTAGCAGGATACCTCTCAGTATTACTGGTGGCTGCAGCACACATTACCTGTTTCTCAGTTGGTTGACGAACTACTTTGATGAATAACAGGACGTCACCGATTATACAGACCGACATTAATACTGATTAAGAAGTTTTAACTAGTTGTCTCGAGACTTTCACGCTCGCCGCTCTCTGCATCACTGGACGAAGTGCTTAATTAAAAAATAGACTCCAATATCACTTTCACGCTCGTTTCGCGAGCTATGTCGTGTAACCTACACCAGCCTCTTTCTCGGAGGTTTGGGCCGGACTATCGTAATTAATTATGGATCCCTGTTTCCTGGGGCACGCTGTGGACAACATGACAGCCTCTCTCGGAAGTTCATACTGAAGTCCGTAATTAATAATCACAATCGCTGTGCGCGGGGCACTCTGCGGACACGACGACTGCCTCCATCTAGGGGTCAGGCCACAGTACTCATTATACACGTGCTTTGGGCGGGCCACGACGCGATGCCACTTCAAAATCAGACAGTTAATCCTCGAGCTGCATAACTATAGGCACGCCTCCTTGCAATGAGTCCTTAGTTATCCCGACCATTTCACAGTTTATTTATACTGATTTTTTTTAACATTAAAATATCACATACTTTTCTGTTGCTATTACATTTTGATAACGCTTAAACATTAATTTACACAGACCCCGAAACATTAATTACAAACTACTATTTGCCTTACTTACAACAATATGACCCCTGATTGGCTGCCCACTACCCTACCTTTTTTGGGTGGGCGTGTGGCAACATCACTAATGTGTCTTCCTCTCCTCCTTCCCTTCCTTAGCGAAGCCAAAAAAATGACCTTTTTCATTGAAAACTGTGCCCAATCCGACTGTGCGACGCTTGATACACTGCTTCGTAATACAAAAGATAGGATGCATTGTCTCTGAGTCCCTGTGGTGTGACATGTTCCTTGTTCTGACGTTGGGGAGGAACGGGCGGAGTCTACTGGTATCACATATTTCTTGGAACCTCGTTTTCTTAGGCCTCCAGAACCTCTCTTAGCTTCCACAAAACTATTTTCAAAGGAAGATTTTATATTACCCTAATTTACTACTCATTCATAAGGCTACTCAAAATGCAGATTACGAGTTCAATTAGGTTTTTATACATGCTTTTATGTACCTCGTTACACTATTCTGCATTGTGAATAAGTATTTCGTTGGGTTGTTTTTTTCTACATAAAATTTTTTTTTGAAACTTTGAGTTTTGACGCGCCATTTAAAAAAAAAAATAATAGCTTGGAAATTTGTATTTCTGTAAAATTAAGTCACAACGGATTTCTATCAAACAAACCATATCTCGTACAAACATATAAAAAATTGTTAAAACAATATGAAAACTTTGCATTAATTTCCCGACCCTTCCAATTAAACCCGTTTGTTTGATTTTTAGCTTCGTTGTCAACACTTTGAGCACCAACTGACATCGAAGACACAATTCACTCATCTCCTAAAGACCACTTATTGTCATTGATGTAACTTATAACCCAAGAATACACATCTTAACTTTAAAAAAATCAAGATTAAAAGAAAATAAATTATAACTACTGTACCATACTGGATTGCCGACGGCGCTTTCCCTGTCATCAGTAATGATATAACACCCACATCAGCGGCGCGTGCCGCTATCGCTGACGTCACGCCTTCCCGCCGGCCAACCTAATCCCACTGCATCCCTTACCCTACCCCTTCCCCGCCTGTTGTTCACCACCTGCCCCCTTCCCCTCCTACACGAGGCTGGCCAGCTCGACTCCGAGGTGAATTCGACACTTGGCAGACGTACAGCAGAGGGTCAAGTTCTCTCTCTCTCCGATCTCCTTCCTCGACCAGCAAGATGTCGCGACTACTGCAAGTATTTTACCACTATGTAGGACAGTGATGTTACTCAGTGTATTACTTCTTTTTCAAGCTTCATCATTTTTTTTAATTTTTTTTTATTTTTTATTTTTTCAAATTTTAATGTTTCCTACCTTTTCTACTCTTTCTTGGTAAAAATGTTCGTGTTATTTTTTCTATTGCTTGTAACAGACGACTCGACATTCTGCAGAATTGCTAGGGCGTAGATTGACGATGATGAAAGCCTCAACATTTTTCTCTGTTTTCTATTTTCTCGTGCCCTTCTAGCATTTTTGTTCTCTTTGAGACTTGAGGCCTGTTTCACTGCGTCTGTATTTGTTTCCCGATGCCGTGAGCCTTCGTCGTGTCATGCTGACTTTCCTTTCGCTTACTTTTTTATTCACTGGTTAATTATGAGCACTTTTATTTGTGTAATTCACGTTTTTTTTTTTACTATTAATTAGTGTACTGGCGGATGTTTGCTCACGCCTTTTGTAACCTGCGATGGTCGTTAAGTATGTTTACTGGTGTCGCATTTGACAATATGACATGTCCCGATCATTGCTACAGTTACAGAGACGTTAATTTGCTCACGTTTTCCTGAGAATTAGTATTTCTTCAAGCTATTATGTTGAACATTTGTGCTGATGAAGAGTCCAGTATAACACACTCGTGTTGTTAGGTATGTATAATTTGAGGACTGCATTTTACCGTCTCACATGGTGTATTGCTCTCACTGAACTGTAAACAGTTCTGGTCTCTATTCGCAGTTATTACTTATGTTGCTATTGATATGACATTTAAGTATTTATTTTTTCGGACGACTGTGTCACGCACTTTGAACCGGCGCTGTGTCAATTATTTACCATATTTTGTAAGTGCATTAACATTGTTAGCTTTGAGCTTGAATATTTCATAAAGGCCCTTTTGCCTTTGTTAATGTTGTGACTTTTCTGACCATAACCTTTATCTCGTCAGGTCACATTTATTATTATTCTTGTACTTTTTTGAAGCTCAGTTAATGTTCAGAGTTAATACACGGTGTACCTGAATTTATCTGTCGTTGATTAATATAAATTTCAATGTGAGTGTTATGACTCAAACATTGCTACACTTGCACAAAATAAAAAACCACTGTGTAGAAGTTCATAGCTCTTTACTGCAGCTGCTACAACATCACACTCCTCACTGACTACCGTCTCTCTATACCTGCTGTCCAGCAGTGTCCCCCTCCTTCTTCCAGAGGGGTTGAGGGTGCCGAACCGGTCAGCATCTCGCCCCGGACGAG
>PNEQ01067969.1:37097-110243 GCA_003012365.1 Medauroidea extradentata | reverse complement strand
TACGGTTCGACGGGTCCACTATTCGATGAACGAGGGGAACGAGAGCTTCATCTGAGGACGAAGAGGTCGCGATCGTCTTACGAGCATCGGGAGTACGTGGTCGCCGCCCCAGGACGAGAAGGATGTGGTCGAATGAGTATCGAGGGATGATCAAGAGACAACCGTCCAGACCTACTACAAGACATCCTCGGTAAGACCCGCCCAAACTACGCCGTCGTGTCAAGTTCCCGAAAAATTAGTTGATTAGACAGAACAGCGTTAAAATTCTTCTTATATCTCAACGGGTGCGATTCACTTCAAATGAACAAAACCTAAGATCGACCTGAGATTTCTAAACCTGAGCTAGCAAAGAGTTTAAAGAAGTTTATAAGTTGTTCCGGGAACAAACAGGAAAATGGAAACATCTAGAACACAGAAAATTACGTAGAACCCGGGCTTGTAAGTTAATTGATGGTCAGGTTCGTACCCGAGTTAGTCACCTCGGCCACGGTAGAAACACATCATTTTGAAATTCCATACACTATCAAAATTTCTGCTTATTTTATTATCTAGTTGCCTGACTTGTCTGTAGAAGTCATTATTTTTCCTATTGTACGAATTCTGTTTAATTATGTATCTTATGACTTCTACATGCGTTTGGTTTCAATTTGGTTAGTAGCTCTAGTAATAGAGATATTGGTTGGTTTTTTCTATTTTGTCTCGTCCTTTATTAAAGTGAAAGAAAAAGTTTCACGATATTTTTTTCTTTACAGCATTTACCGTTCTTCAATTAGAGGTTCAGTGACCTAGGAAATTTGTATTACAACACAACAGAAAAATAACAGAATTATACACAGTCCTCTATGGGTACGGCACGTACCATAAATCTGCGTCGCAAGCAATACGTTCAAGATATTGAGCACTGTGACTAACGGGTTACGTAATGTAACATTTGTGTCTCATGTTTTTTGATGTTAGTTGTGCCGTCTCGAAGTTTGACTCGTTTAAAACTCCATCAAATATGGCTCCCGGACGCGACCAACATAATCATATTTAAGACCTTTCTTCTTTATTTTTTAACATGTCCGTGTATAATCGTCATTGTACTGCAGTTAATCAACACGGAACACACATCCGGCAGCGCTGCCAACCTCCCAACATTTATCCTCTGCCGCAGTTTTTGCGGTCTCGACACAAAAAAAAAACATTGGTAATAACCAGTTTTAAGTACACCAGAGTTGGAAAATAAAAAGTATAAAAAATTTATGAACTTTTTCGGACAACTCTACTGGAATACGAGGCGGGTATTTTTTATGTTTTATTCATGATGTGTCTCGCAGCGTTTGTTAGGCCTGTGTCTGCAATGTCCAGGGTGTTAGCAGCAAGGCCGCGCGCCCGGGTTTAATGGAACACGCACGCAAAATGGTCCCTGTCGCAGCGCCACTCGTACCAGTTCCGCCGCGTTTGTAGGCGAAAATCCGCGGCTTTCGCGTCCGCATCTGTTAAATATGCCCCCGCTGTTATCGGCACTCGTTTTTGCTGCGTTTCCTGCAATTTTTTTTTTCCTGCGGCGCTTGCGGTGTTCGTGCTGAAAAAGAATCGGGACGTGGTTGATGGAACTATCATATCCCCAACCCCTCCTCCCCCGACCCTACATACAACTGTTTCATCATTTCTCCGTGATCGTATTCACCATGCCG
This sequence comes from Medauroidea extradentata, assembly GCA_003012365.1. Taxonomy (NCBI): domain Eukaryota; kingdom Metazoa; phylum Arthropoda; class Insecta; order Phasmatodea; family Phasmatidae; genus Medauroidea; species Medauroidea extradentata. Next base: position 108,564 of record PNEQ01067969.1, on the reverse strand, counting down.
GCCAAAGTCGTTGCCAACAATGGCCGTGTCCAATTGATAGATTGCTAATATACAGCCAGTGGCAAAGCGTGGTGTATTCTAGGGTAAGCGGTGACTAGGACTCGGTAGTTTTCGCGAAAAGATTTTTGCAGCACTTTGTTTCAGTGCCTTACGTGCGCACCTGCATCTCTGCTTTGTGGTCAGTGATCGGATACCGTAACACCCAGCGTGTGGAGGTTAAACCCGCAAATCACAGACGTGTTGTGTCACAGTTATCCATGTACTGATTGGCACAGTCAAATGAGTAAAGACTCTGCACAAAATCACTCTGCCAATAATCATGAAGTTTAGGCTGCAGGTGTACACGTAAGACACTGAAACAAGTGGGGCAAAAATCTTTTCGCGAAAACTACCGGGCCCTAGAAGTGACTTTACAGGACTCTCAGTTGTCTGTGGAACCATTTGACTGATAGGAGCAGGTACACTGCACAGCTAGTAGCGAGGAACTAACTATCCAGTAATACACCGATGTCTCAACAACACATCCGCCACGTGCTCAAAGTGTGTAGTCAGACCTCATAGTTAGAGCCATGATTTTATGGCGAAAAGATTTTTGCAACATTTGGTTTCGATGCGTCATGTGCACACCTGCAGCTCTGCTACATCTTCTGTGGTTGGATGATTTTACTCTCACTTGCCTTGGCAAATTATAGACGTACAGACTCAACAATAATCCTATTCTGATTGGTGTAGTCAAATGAGAAACGTGTCTGAACATAGACACGCTGCCAATAACCTTGAAACAGAACTGCCGATGTGCACGTGAGTCACTGAAACAAAGTGGGGCAAACATCTTTTCGCGACAAATCGTGACCCTACTCATAGTGCTTGCCTTGGAACACGCCCATGCTTCGCCACTATATACAGCTCTAGTACGTTTAAAAAACGGTGTAATAGATTTAGAAAGTCACATTATCAATTAAAATTACAATACTTAACTATACCCGCCGTACGATAACTCTATAGCCTACATTCTGGAAGACCTGCTTATACCTTGGATCTGTTTTCACACCAACTATGTATCCTTCCGCCAGACGTCAACAATAACATTGGCAGGCTGACGGTTGTACTGCAAGCCGACGTACATTGTTCATCCACCGCCACTAACTATGTCACCTCGTAAATATTATAATATACGCTAAATGCGAATATACATTTTAGTTCATTTCCTTAAAATGATCACATTATGTATGTACATATTTCATTAAACGTTTTTCAATATTTTAGCCGCTGTTCATAATATACAGAAGAACTATTTCTACGGCATCAGCGCCAACCCAACCATCTTCCATCTATCGTCGCAACAGACGTATTCAACTCACTTTTAAAATAATTAATGCGAACAATTTGCATACTCGCGGACGGGTAGCAATAAAAAAATTTATTTGTTTTTCTCACCGTATTTCTTACATACTTGCGTGGTAATAACGGAAGTATTCCTAGTAATTTTTTTCAACAATTCGTTTCTGGAAGTACTAAGTTACAGTACGGCGGATATTGTTAATAAGTTATAATTTAGGTGTACCATGTCAGGTTACATGAATGTGTACTAAATAACAAGTCCCAATGGAAAAATAATCTCTCGCCGTACAACGCTTTTAATTTCATCAAAAAATAAAACGGCATGACATTTAACTAGAAAACACACGTTCAGGTCAGCAATTTACATAGCTATGATACGCAGAGTTTGAACCAGATTTTATTTCTTATAGGGTTGGGGGCCCATATTTCGTCCCCGTGCGCAATTTCGCCCGTTCGCGTAACTATCCCGGTAGTTGCTGCACCTGCAACCTGGCGGCAGCGCATGGAACTGTTAGAATCGTTGCTTATTATAGTATTCCTCTATAGCGCAGATAGTGTAGTAACGGCAGTTCGGTAGTTGTCAATGTTTCTGTGCTTTCTGACGTGCTAAGTTATTGAGAACATCATCTTTATTAACATGTTATTTCCAAAGTAGGTATGAATACTATATGAAATATAACATGCACTTTACTTACGTGTGATTAAAACTTTGAACGGAAAATATTACATTAAGGGCGCAGTCTACCGCAATTTTCATCACCAATTTTTTTATTTTTTATTTGTACCAGATATTTTTTTCCTTATTTTAGACACAAAATGTGACTAAATTTGGCTTTCGAGAAATATTTTTATCTCTCATAGTGTTCGCGTAATGGCTTGTTAAAGTCATATTTCTGCACGTTTCAGTTTTAACGACTTCACTAAAACCAACTGATATACCAAACACAAAAAATCACAGTGGATAAAGACATTGCAGACTACAATGACATGCTCATAACATTTAAGAATAAAAATTATTTGAATTTTAAAAAATTGCTGAAACTGAAAATAAAAATTTAAAAAGTTATATATTTTTTTTAAAAATACGAATAATGTATATTCTTTAACTTTATGAGCATGACATTGTAGCCTGCAATGTATTTATCCACTGTGATTTTTTTGAGTTTGGTATATCAGTTGGTTTTAGTGTAGTCGTTAAAACGGAAACATGCAAAATATGACTTTAACAAGCCATTACGCGAAAACTATGAGAGATAAAAAAATTCATAAGTGCCAAATTTAGTCACATTTTGTGTCTAAAACAAGAAAAATAATATCTGGTACAAATACAAAATAAACCAATGATGATGAAAATTGCGGTAGACCTCGCCCTTACGCCACCAATTGTTCTTATGCATCTGAAATGGCTACCAAAGTTATGCTGTCCCTGCTCCTAATGTTGTCCCTTATGAGGTTCTCAATATCATTCAGGGGACGGAATTAGGAACATATTTTTAAAAAGTCATAGCCTATATTTTAATTTTTTCCCGTTTTATTTCTTAGATGGCGTAACGCAAGATGTGTGACAATGATGCTATGTAGAGAGCCATATGCGCAGTTAAAGCCAAACAAATGGGTTACAAATCTGCGAGCAAGGCTTTCAATGTTCCTCGCGCAAAACTGAAAGACTACGCTAAAAGAAGTGGTGACCTTACAGCATAAGAATTAGTGGGAGTAAAAATAGGCAGAAAATTAATTTTGCATGAAACATTGGAGAAAGAATTATTGGATCACTGTACGACTATGGAAAGCCATTTTTATGGCCTAACTTTTAAAGTTCTTCGTCGAATGGCATTTCAACTTGCGATACACAACATTCAACAACCTAATTCAGTTGAAAACAAATCTGCTGGTTGCAAATGGTTACGTCTGTTCCTGAAACGACATCCGCAGTTGTCGCTAAGGAAACCTCAGCCGTTATCTCTTGCCAGAATAAATGATTCAGTCAAACAAATGTAGACAAGTTTTCTCTGTGTTGGTGCCAGAACTTGCAAAAGTAAAGCACAGCCCTCTGAAAATATTCAATGTTGACGAAACAGGGATTTCTATAGTTCAGCACAAAAGTCAAAAAATCATCGTCAACTGATAAATATAGCTATGATGATGACGCTGAATGTCACATTCGTAGAATAACATTTTCTTCATATAAACATGGTGAGAAATGGATTTGCTGTACTAAGTGTGTTATCTGGTACCATGAACTATGCTACGGGTTTCAGAACATAAAGAACTTTATTTGTGATACTTGTATGGAAAGATAAACATTTGCAGTTGGATGTGTTTTGCAAGCCTATCATTTTTTTTAAGTTAATTTTCTCCATGTCTCTTAAGAATTTTATGTTACATTTCTGCATAGATAAATTTTTTTAAGTTTTTTTTATAAACAGGGACTGTAAATAGTGTTATTCTATTTTTTTGCTGGAAAAAAGTAAATTGGACGGAATTAGGAACACTTTTTCTAAAAATCGATTTCTGCATACTGTCACATTTTTATTTATTTTTTTTTTCGACGTAAATACACGTTGGTTTTCGTTGAGTGATATTTTGTTATCGACTAATAATTGTAGAGTAAATAATCACATTTTTTTTTTAAATAATAGTACATCCCTTAGGGCTTTGAGCGGTCAAAATACAACTGGGGGACGAAATAGGCCCCCTGCCTTAATTGTCTTATACACAATTCCGCAATTAAATAACCTGGGCAATTTTACTTTCCTATCGTCTGCTAAGAGATTACATTTCTTTCTGTCACGAGTAGGGACTTACATTTTTAGTGAAAATTTTCTGCAGCAGTTTGCTTCAGTGCCTCGTGTGCACATTTGCATCTCTGATTCATGGTCAGTGATTGGCTTTTTTTTTTTTAACATGTTTTAACGTTTTACTGCAAATCATAAACGCGTGTTATAACAGTAAGCGTATTCTGATTAGGGCAGTCAAACTAGAAACGTCTTTCCATACAAAAACACTCTGCCAGTTACAATGAAGCAAAACTGCAGAGGTACGCACAAAGCATTGAAACGAGATGATGCAGAAATATTGTCGCTGAAACCAGGGGTGGTCAGTAATGAGGGATTTTACGGTGCCTGGCTGTTTTTTTTCTTTTCTCTTATTAGATGTAGGCTTAGCTATATGTACACATTAGCTTCATAAAATGTTTGTACTTTGACAAAAAAAAATTTTGGAAACTTTAGTTTCCATAATCCTTTTTGTAAGTTCACAAAAACACTATAGACATTAAAGGAAATGCTTTAGAATATACGAACGTGTCTGCAGGCATATTTACAAATATTTTTCTGTGCTTACAAATAATGTTTGTATATGCATAACTTAAATAATTCTTGCACATTCTACAATAGTTGTTTGAACTGACACAACAATTTTTTGACCACCAATTTTCAAGAATTATTTTGATAACAGTGCAAAATATTTTGTAAAATGTGACAAGTCTTCGAAGGATATTTTGTTACACATCTAACGATCTGCTCATAAAAGTGTATATCTGTAGTTCCCTAAGCATTTGGAAAATTTAGAGCACTTCAATAACCTGCTACATTCTCGCTGTAGTGCCTTGACTAATACATCTTTTGACGTTAGTTTAAGCTTGTTCTTTTAAAAGTAAGAATATTTTATAGCATGTGTAGGAAGGTGGCCATGAACTTAGTCACGGCCATGACTGCATAATCTTCCATTGGGCAACAACGCACGCCTTCTTGCATGTCTTCTATCCTTTGGGGACGTATAGTGCTCATTCCTGAGATTCATTTAGGCCATGTTCATTAATCGGACATCCATCATAACACAGTGTCAGGGGGGAGTAGGAGTGTGACGTCTGGGAAGAGTTTGACGATCGAAAATTCTGAATGTGGTGAAAGAAGACGAGCGATAACGTCACGGAGGGCAGTTTTCCTTCGTGTTAGAATCTTGGTGGAAGTTGCCAAAGCCAGACGAATTTTATCATGGTAGTTCCGTTTCCCCCGCTCTTGCATTCCGTCGCTGCCCCATTGTAGGGCTCAGTTCATGTCATCCTTCAGTAAATGGGCAGCAGATGCGCCCGTGCTCCAAGATCAGAAATCCGTAAATCGGTGCAATATGCCCTGCCCTTGGGTTAACTCCCCATGCACGGTTTTATTTATCGTGCAGAGTACTGCACATACCATTAATGTAATGTCAAGTGAAGAGTCTGTCGAAATAGTACGTCAAATTGTGAACAGACGGCAAGTGCGTTTATGTGATGACTACGGCTAGGAAAAATTCGCGAGTTCAACGACCAACATGCTGGAATCCAATGTGCTATGCATACTCAAGCCCCGTCTATTCGTTCATTGTCTACTGTCTGAATGAGTAGCAGGTAATGGACATATGGAGGGGCTTCGGAATACACAGGATAATGGATTCTAGCATGTTGGCCGTTGAACTCGCGAAATATTCCTAGCCCTAGTGATGACAGACGAAGCTCGTTGTCACTGTGGATGGTCGACCACACGACACTAAGTTTGAAGTTTTGATTCTCGCCATGCTTGTAGCAAATGAAATGATACATTTTCGATACTTTCAACAACAACTGAAGTATACGGTAAGGGTAATGAAACGATGCATACAATACTGCTAAGTACAACCGTTACTAGGCATTATTGTTGCTTTTACTTGTTTTTCAGGTCTGTGGATCGAGATTATAGTGAAAGACTCGTGTATTATTTGAACTGACCTATGGCGGAATGATACGTAACTAATGGCTTGTGAAAGTTCTCAGTAGCGAACAGCCCACATAAATATTTTTACAGAATTGTTTACTGATACAGAATGCTGATACTGTACGTCACTTCACTCACCACAACAGTGTAGAGGACTGGGACTTGAATGGAGGCTGGCATAAACTTCCAATTTTAAAAGCCTTATGTCCATATGTGATTTGACATTAAGGCACTTAATAGGAGTTGCATACTTGGATTAAGAGGCGATTTGTCCATTGTCGCCAATATGAGAAAAAGATAATTATGTTCCGTTTGTGGTAGCTAATATATTTTCGCTGCAATACGCTGGACATCAGAGAGCAATATTTATGAAAGAAATTATAAGTGAAACGGAAGCTATACAACGTTGTGTGGTACAGTAAGTCAGTGTTTTGTCAAAGTGTGCTATAGAACATTTCTCATTCAGCTGGCAAATTTTCATATAACATTGGAAAGTCAGTATTAAAGTAGACACGGTAAGGACATCGAATACTCTATTCTGATTTTGACCAATTTAAATGCAAAATACTGGTCGGAAGAAGCCAAAACCTCGTTTTCTATTAGTCTATTTTCACGTTTGCCACTTCTTTTTCTAAAGGTTTGAAATTCGTTACGCGTAGTGGAATCCCACTACGGTTGAAAACACTGCATGTTTTCGGATGAAACACATATCTTACCCGTGTTCTCCCCACCACTATGTAAGTTACCTGCAGTAGTTTTTCCACGTTGTTTAATTTAAGTCGCGTGCGACGTACAACATAAAGTGGAACCTCCGAAATTACGTACACATTGAATCATCGTGTGCGTATAAATTAAGGGCTTGGGCCCGAGTTTCTCGGCTTTCGAGAGAATTATTTTTTAAAATGCATACGAGAGTCGATATCGTAAAATCGCTTCGTAACATTTTTGCAAATTGGTTTTACTATGCAATGTAATTTTTCGAGACAAACTGTATGATGAGTAGAGCTAATTTATCAATTAAAAGGAATTTTCGTTAATTAACTAATTAGCAACTATTTTGCCCTCTTCTGACTCGACAAAATTAGAGTATGCAGTGTAAATCAGTCGTAACAAAGTTACGAAGCGATTTTACGATATAGGCTCCCATTTATGTTTTAAAAAATAATTGTCGTTAAATGCGAAGAAACACGAGCCCATGCCCTTAAGCTATTCTAGACTGAAAGGTAATCCATAGGAAGAAACAACTGCAAAATGCGGGCTAACATTCTGGATGAGTAAGACTATACGAGAATTTTACGGAGTGATGGCTTTGAAATACAATTTTATTAAATAAAATAGGAAACTGTTTTGTCTTTCATTGTTTTATCTTAATATAAAGTGGAAATTTGTTTTAAATTTAAACACATTTAATTTTGTAGTAGCACATTACCACATTTTAGACTTTTACTTTATCATGAAAAATCACCACGCAAAATTAACACACTCCGTCCTCACACATTCTGTATAGTTGGTAACTGTGAAACCACAATGAAATCAATAATTTAAATCACGTAAAATCCACAAGTAAATATATATAAAGTTACGAACACACATAACCACTTGCTGAGGCCCAAGTCCGATCTGTTCCGACCAGAGGCTGTGGAATATACTTCAACGTATTAAATTCCTATTTCAGTGACGCCATGCATTTAAATCATTGCTGAAGGTTTCAGCAAACAGCTCATTTCCAGTAAAATGTGATTCAGGTTGTCTTAAATGTCGCTGGGGAACTGTAAATGATTGTTAAGCGATTTAAACAGGAGTGTTTACACAGATTCAGTATTAGAAGTAATACTCGAGGGAAAAGAAGAATTGTTGGAGAAATCACGGAATAAGTTATTATGTTCGCTTTGACCAAGGGATCCAGCGACGATTTTTTTAACGCGTGTCGCAACCAACAAATCGCCACCGTGACGGACATAAATTTTTATTTCTCCAATTCGAAAAGAGAACAAATTTTGTTTTAACGAAGATAAATACTCTTGAATGACACGCGGCAAGTCCCTATAAACACAGATTTTGAACGATCACCCCCGATGAAACATATCGCCCGCACGAGTCGTGATAATGGTTATCTGCGAGACAAATTTACGTTTATCTGCGGCGCCAGTGTATTGTTTATTATCCCTAGCTCTATGATACACCGCATTAAATTTTCTTTACCCCTGACACTGACAAAATATGAACAATACCCACTCCGGATAGTAACCAAAATCACAAGTTGTTAACTGTGTATAACTAAGCGATTAAGAATATTTCCCCGTAACAGCAAATCCGGTATACGTCGATCATTTTAACTACGACCATCTAAAGTTTCGATTATTCTCTCTTCTGCAAATATAGCAGTAACATTCGGCTTATAAATCGTTAGCATGCTTGATAGAAGAACAATATTTATTTTTTTTTTTCAAAACTCTTTATATCGTTAACGACTGTGTCATTGATAGTATTAAATTATTGCAGTTATTTTTTAGATTAGATTACAAACTATGTGAAATATGCGTTACGAATGAATTGGCCTAATTTACATCAGAGACCATTAGATATGAATATTGAATGAGTTATAAAAGTTGGAAAATTTCATAATCAAACATAATACAGTCCCGGAATGTGCAATAGTTTCTTAATTGCACGGTTCTCTGAAACGATTAACGGTAATAAATGTTACTAAATTTTTTCTCTCGCAAATAGTACACTCCTTTATATGCATAGAAAAAACGTTAATGCAGTAAAATTTCTAGAGTTATTTTTAAGACTTAACGTAAGTCTTTATGTTAATTATTTTCTTTTAGTCATTCTGGTGATATAAATATGCAAGTTCCCACTGAAAGCAATTGTCATTTTCTTAAATTCTTTGCTATGTATGGTTTTGTCTTTATTTACCCTACTGTGTGATAAGATTAGTTTGCGCACTGTTGATGAACACTTATAGAAGTGACCGCTAAGTATGATAAGTATTTAATTTAATTTTACTCGTAGTTAATAAACGATTTGTTTGCCATGTTAGAAAGATAGTTTTATTGCCCACAAGATATTATAAAAACGAAAATGCACTTATTTTTATTGGACGATATCTTTTGTAAGTAGTGAGCACTACACAACGCTATAGCCGAATTTTAATTATTTTGGTCACAGAGATGTTATTTTTGAGTTTCATATTACGTAATAAAAACAAAACAACTACTGTATTTCGCTACTGTTATCTTTCTGTCAATGAATCGTAAGTTGCACTAAATTAAAAAGTTTTAAAAGTTATAAAATAGTAAATGATTTCCTACTTTGATATTTATTTTAAATGGCCATTATACGTTTGTAGGTTTACATATAATTTTCTTTAGTTTCTTCCAATTAGCAAGAAAAAGTATATTACAGCTTATGCAGACTTAAACGGGCTTTACATCTTATTCCTTAGGTAACACATCACATAAAATAAGTAAACTGTAAAATTTTGCTTTGGGAATATAGTCTATAAATAAAGCGCCACAGTATCTGTAAGAAGATAGTGACGCAGGCTATTTAGTTTGTCTAACCTGCATTCGATATAGGTATAGATAATTGTTTTTCGCGGGAAAACTTGACCGTTTGCTGGATTTCAACGCACGTTCAACCTATTAAATTATTACTGTTTTTTTTTTCTTTTACGTGAAGCTGTTGCCCTATTTCACTGAGCAAATAAGAAACCTGATATTTACAGGCGAGTGAATTGCACGTGTTCATCTGGCAGTAGGGTATATTTCTCAGTCCTATACACGCTCTGACCACAATCGAGCATCCATTGGCTGCCAACCGTGCAAGCTGGCAGCACGTGATAGCGCTGTGAATGTTTTACTTATTTACTACCGATTTGCTTTAGTTAAATGTTGTGCCGAGACAGCCGCCGTCCAATCACAGACGTTTCAGTGAGGTATATGGTATTGGCGTTCAACCTGACCTACAATATATCCGCGAAATTCACGTACCTCTACTATCATTGCAATACTTTACGCCGGTTATTTGTCTGTAGATAATTACGTTGTGGCAAGAAACTACGGTGTTTTCAAGGGTATGTTGGCGCAAAACATTTTCGCGATATGCCATCATCTCTAGATAATGGTTATACTTAGAGATGGTGAAAAACCGCGAGAATAATTTCTACAAACGTGTTCTCCAAATAAGTGAAGTGTCTTACGCCGAGTATGTTATTACGACTGTTAAGTGGCGTGGTTTAGCTGTTTACATGCGAATCACAGACGTTCAGTCGTAGCGCTATATAATTGGCATTTACTCAGTCAAATAGGAGCCAACCAGTAATGAACGAAAAGCGTCCGAAATGAATACATTACTAGGGCCCGGTAGTTTTCGCGAAAAGATATCCGCCCCACTTTGTTTCAGTGTCTTACGTGCACGCCTGCAGCTCAACTTCGTGATTATTGGCAGAGTGTTTATGTGCAGAGTTATTATTAATTTTACTGTGCTAATCAGTACATAGATAACTGTGACGCAACACGTCTGTGATTTGTGGGTTTAACCTCCAGACGTATGTTACGGCATCGAATCACTGACCACATAGCAGAGATGCAAGTGCGCACGTAAGGCACTGAAACAAAATGGTGCAAAAATCTTTTCGCCAATACTACCGGGCCCTATACATTACACTGAAGACTATGGAAACTGTCAACTTTTCCCACAACTAAGCACTATCTGTAGATATGATGGTTATATACAATGGTTTATCACGGGAAAACGTGACTGTTTGCTGGATTTCACCACACGTTCAGCTTACCAGAAGATTACTGGCTTCAGCTTATAACTTGAACTGTTGCCCTATTTGACTGAGCCAATAAGTATCCCGATATTGTAATATGTTATGCTTGCTACTGGTCTGCAGACAGCTACGTTGTGTCAAAAGTATATCACTGAATCATATGCGTTGAAAGAAACTACAGTGTTTACAAGGGTATCTTGGCACAAGACATTTTCACGATGTACCAACATTAGAAGCACGTATATTTCGCAGATACATTCCAGGTCAGGTTGAAAGCCAATTATGTATACTTCATTGTCATGTCTGTGACTTGCTGGCGGCTGTTACGAAACGCGTTTGACTACTGCAAGCCAGTAGTAAATAAGGAAATAATGCAAAGTGCTATCGCTTGCTACCTGCTTGTACGGTTATAATCGATAGTGGCCAGTGGGTGTATAGGCCTGACAAGTCTAGACTGCTGCCAGATGAATCCGCGAAATTGACGTACCTCATCTGTAGAGACACTGGAAAATCGCGAAAATATTTAACATAGTCTCCAATAAACTGTAGTATCTCTGTCGTGACACGTGTGAATAGTTTTCTGGCAAATCACACACGTTCTGTGGTACAACTGTACAGTTCTAATTGGGTCTGTTGAAGAGGGACACAGTGCTTCATACAAACGATAGCCAATATAAGTGCAAAACCTTCGGTGTTATACATAGCATGTTGGAGCCTAGCAAACAATCAACTTTTCCCGCGATTTACCAGTGTCTCTACTCATCTGTAATGATTATAAACCTGAAAAATTCGTATTTTCTTTTGTGCACAGGCAAGAGTTCAAACAACTGTTAGGTCGTGGCACTTTCACAATTGGACCTTGACTTGTTTTACTCCTCATGGAAAGCGCTGAGCCAATAGTAACATAGCAACTAAATGCAGGTCTAGTCATGTTGGTATCACTGCGCCAGAGAGCAGCAAGTGGACATCTGCTGTCTACTTGAGTTCACGTATATTCTTGCAGGCTAACCTACAGGTCAATGAACACGTGAATTTTTCCTGTCTCTAGTAATGATGATATATTGCGAAAGTATTTGTGTCAACATACCCTTGAAAACACTATAGTTTCCTGTTGCATGTATAATTAGGTGGTATACGTCTGACACAACGTAGCTATCTGTCGACCATTAAAAAGCATAAAATATTACAATATCGGGATCCTTATTGGCTCAGTCAAATAGGGTAACAGCTCCACGTTCAAGCGAAAGCCAGAAATCTTTACATAAACTAAACGTGCGTTGAAACCTAGCAAATAGTCAAGTTTTCCCGCGGTAAACCATCAACTCTTAACTATCCGTAGGGACAGGAAGTTTTCGCGAAATGGTTTTTGCACCTCTTTGTTTCAATGCGTTACGTACGCACCTGCTTCTCTGCTATGTGGTTAGTGATTGGATGGCTTTACACCCATCGTCTGGAGGTTAAACCCGCAAACCACAGACGTGTTGTGTCGCAGTTATCCGTTTACTGATTGGCACAGTCAACTGAATAACAACTCTGCACAAGAACACTCTGCCGATAACCATGGAGCAGAGCCACAAATTTGCACGTAAGACACTGCAACAGAGTGGGGCAAATGTATTTTCACGAAAACTTTCAGTCCCTAACTATCCGTAGTTACACTGTTAACAGATTAGGCAAAACGCAATATGAGTTCCCCGTTAGTAACATTTATAGGACAGCCGTGTAAGTCTTTGTTTAGCAACAAAAGAAATGGAGAGCTTTTCTTTCATAGTTATTTTCCAGAAGTGGCTCTATAAAAATTTGTGTTGTTTCTCTTACTCGCGCAATTGGAAAGGGATAACCGAACACACACTATTTAAATCAACAATTTTTATTGCATCCTGATACAACCCATTTCTCTCCCTTTCTATGTCTGCATGCAGTAGAAGTTCCAATTAATTCCTTTTCAACGGAAGTGCCGGTACCGGGCAGGAAGAGGAAGTTATGTTACAATAGCTCCATTTTTGTAATTTTGTCACGTATTATATTTGTGGGATATTTACAGTCTAACAACACGGATGGGTAGCGACCTGGTGCGAGATTATAGAGAAACCAAAACTTTTCGCTTGGGTCACACTTTTCAGGTCCAGGAAGTTGACGTCATTCTGAAAGAATATTTCTTCTGTTTTACTCGTGTATTTGAACGTTACTTCAGGTAAAAAATAAAAAACGCTATTTACATTTGTTCTTATTTTCTGCTTCTCATACTTGTTAAACTTAAGTACAAGAAAAATGAATGCTGGAAAATCAAACGGATGTGACAGAGTAAATACATACTTAAATTTCACTAAGGTTTTTTTCGAGTCACGACATCAAGTTTAAATACATGCGTCGTCCTTAGGGCGAAAATTTAAGCTGTGATGTAATTCGTTAGTTAATATGATTAAATTGTTTCGTATTTAACAATTATCGTCGCATACTGAAACATATGTATTCAACCATTACATGTATAGGTATTTTAATTGTTTAAATTGACATTCTTTAAAATTTTTATGTCAGCAGTTGGAAAATAAAATATATTCACTGCGGTTATAACGCATGTCTTGATTTAGCTCGTGAGATTGATCTTCAGTGTTAATTATTTCATTTTTATAAGTCATTTGGTTTTTCTTCCTTGTATAAAGCCGTTTTTTTTAATTTGAGCGTTGACATGTCATACTACGAAAACTATGACAGTTAAGAAAATTGTCGTTCTGTAAAAATGTCACAACATATTCTTACAAAAGAAACCACAAATCGTACAAATATAAAAAATATTAAAACATTTTAAAGTTTACATTAAGCCTTCTCCCTCTCAATTTTAAACTTCTACGCAGAATATTGAGCATTTTTACTATTTTTAATCCATAATCTCGTCACTATCCAACCATTTAAATTCACTTTCAGTCGAATCGCCTATGGAAAGTTTGCACAACTATTCAGTGCCCTTTACGTGAAGGCGGCGAGGCATGTGGTGCATAAAGAAGTGTCGAATTTAAAGCCGGATTCACAACCACACTTGACGTACGTACGAACACACGCACGTACGGTAAGTGTTAGACATTGGATTCACAACAATATTTAATCCAGACATGCGCGGAAATGGTTTATGTCATAACAAAATGTCGGCAATAGATTATCATAACATATTATAATTTTTTTTAAGCTAATTAAATAATTTATGACAAGATAAAATATTACTCAATATAAACAATAATATGTAATTAAGTCGTACGTTTGCACATGCTGCATTCACAACTTCCACTTGGCATACGTACGTACGAAGTAGGAAGTTTATCAATTCTATTACGTACATACGTACGCTACGCGAGGATGTGAATGCTAGCATGCACACTCGGTGTTTCTACTTTTACATGTACTGTACGTACGTGCGTGCGCTAAGTGGTGGTTATAGTTTTGTCAATATTTTTTTCTGTTAATTATAGCTGAATTCCCTTCTGCCTGATTAATTATCTAAAAAAAAACAAAAAAAATGTTTCCCGAGACTATGTGTAAGTTCTTGAAATTACTTTTAGGTGATTTTTCAATGACGTCTAGGTATTGTCAAGTATTAGTGTATTACAAATTTTCCACAGAAATGGATACGTTAGTATCGCATTATTAGTCGGATAGAAAAAATCCCCTTCCATAAAAACAGTGTGCATCGACCGGAAACCGAACCCGGGCCGCCCGCGTGGCAGGCGAGCATTCTACCACTGAACCACCGATGCTGACGGGAATTGATGTGTACATAGTTGCATGGAGATATTTAAATTTACATTTGAAACCATTATGCTTAGATTTGGCCCCATAAATTGCAGCATACATATCACCAGCTTTAATGCTGGTCCTGATAATACTAGGACGGGGCTTAAAGCTGTTTTGAAAGGCTATTTTCTGTGCACTGAAATATTAATAATGCATTAGCTGGAGTATTTTGAAAACTCTAAGGTTTTATTAGAAATAATGTAATTTAAAATATTTGATCTTAAATGTGCAGACATTGTTTAAAAAAATTGTATTATTAAAAAACCTAAATGTTATAATACTACACTGTAGTAATTTTGTTACATAAATATCAAACCTACGTCAATTCGAGTCTACATGCTCTTAAAAATTAGACTATGTAATCAGTTTAAAAACGTTAAAACATATAGGTAAATTTTCTTGGCGTATCTAAGTGTATGGAAATTTTAATTTCCCTTTGTAAAATGTCTGCACTGCGCAGTCTAAATTCCGACTGTGGCGTTACAAAAATAAGAATGGGACGGAAAATAACGTGTATCATGCACAGTAGGAACAAACTCGTATCCTGTTAACATAAATTCAGTAATTGTAAGTTAGACACATGTTTGAGAAGTAAAATTCTTCTCGCTGTAGTGTTGTTGTTAGATTACTGAGACTTTGTTGCAGATTGTAATGGTTCGATTCTCAATTCCGCTCTCAAGTTCTGTGTGATGTAAACAATAATACAAAATGTTCTTATTTTTATTGACACATGATCATTTGGATACATTTTTCACGTAATGGGTCACAAGTGTTTGGGAAAATGTTATCTTGGTTACGTGTGTAAAATTTACTGTTTCCCTTGCTTGAGAGTATAATTTTGCGTCCCTTAATGTTATTATATTTTACCTCAGTTTTTTCTTAATGTAAATATATGTTACCTAATTTTTTTTTTCAGGGTAATGTCGTAAAATGTTTAAGTTTATACACACACACACATATATATATGTGTGTGTGTGTGTGTGTATGTATATATGTATATTATAACGAGTCAACGCTCTCGAAGGCATTCGGCCAACGAGGTATATAGTAAACATAGAGAGGCGGAAACAGCAATCTCCAAGGCTCTGAGGTGAAGCCCAATTGAACATAGTATTTTGACTCTATATAAAATGGCAGACAGTTATATCCGGTCGAGAGACGAGAGCGATTATGCTGTATTTAAACATTATTACAGGATAATATATTACAATAAGTATTGGCATTTTTTCCTGTGTTAGCGGGAATATAGTGGAGCTATAAAGTAACGGATTTTATGCGAACATAATGACGGATTTTTAACATAATGTTGGCCACACTGCTGTTCGCCATGTTTTCTGGGGTCAAAACAGCCGTTCAATTGGACTTCACTTTGGAAGCGTTTCCGCCCCTCTATGTTTACTATATAGCTCGTTGCATTCGGCTGAGCTACCTGTAGAGCCACGCCACCTCCCCCTCCCCTGCTCAATACCTACATCCCCGGCGACGAGGCGGCCGACTGCACCCCTCCTCCTTCGCCAACGTCCTGCCGCAGGCGACACGGGCCACTCGGGTCTGTATGATTATCACTATCAGCCCACTGCGAGCAGAGACGAAAGTGATCGCGGCATTTAGCTGGTGAGTGTTCGCGATGGACTTGGCAGCGAGGGACGAGGCGGGACACGAAGATCGAGGAGAGGTTGAGGAGGTGTGGACGACGGTTACATTCTTCGAGTGGTGTAAGTGTGAGAGTGGACGAATAGGTTGAACTGTAGCTGTGCATTCTGAGACATTTTTAGATATACACTTATATGGTCGGTGGTTTGATTTGAGAGAGAGAGAGAGAGAGAGAGAGAGAGAGAGAATGTTATTAATTATACACTAGAGTAGTAAATTAGGCTTTAAGGTAGATTACATGTATGTAATATCTGTAAGTGTTTAGTTGAAAAGGATGAATCGCACGTGTAGTATACGTTATGTAGAGTGTTGTCGTTATTTAAAGAACTTTAATTTAATTTAGTTACTTAACACTATCTAAGCCCTTCATCCCAAACAAACCTAGCTGCGCCTAGGACAGCAAAGTTGTTATTACACCCAAGCACACATAGTTACATAGTTACATCATTATTCATTAATAACAGTGAAGTGTATTTGTGTTTTTTCGCATACAGTTAGTATTTTTGTTTTAAGTAATTGAAAATGATCTTTAAGCTATAAAAACACCCAGTAACTTCATTAGTACATTACCGCTAAGAGCGTGACATCTTACATTTTAATATCACCACTTACTCCCTGAGCTTCTACGACACACACAAGGTAATGGGCTATATTCACTGTAATGTACCACTTACGTGGACCACATAATGACCTTTCGGTGTGGTTTTATGTGGCAACGTTCCATGACCTAGAGCCTCTTTCAAATTGTACGCCCCGGTCGTAATCGTCGGTACTGATCGAAGTCGCTGTATTTCAGAGCCACATGAGGACTGAGATGGAATTATTATCCGACTTGCGTTTCCTGTCCGTTTCACGTAATGGCAGCTAGAAGCACTGCCCGAACAGAAGATAATGACCCTAATCGGTTCAAGTATATGAGCTTCTAAGGAACTTGTAACGCGGACGAATCTGTGATAGAAAATATTGCGGCTATGCTTCGCTAAAAATAGAACCATCTTGTGCTCAGTATCAGAAGTGGTTGAAATTTCTTGACCGTAATTAAAGTTATAGTTTTATTTTATTTGAAATTAGAGATTGCGTCAGTGAAACTCACAAAATTTTAAAACTGTGGAAGAAAATAATACCCAGATGTACCAATAAATGTTAACTTTTCAAATAATGAAATCCTGCTTTTTCTTTACATGTTACATGCAGCTCAAAATAGAATATATAGTCGTTTTTGTGAGATTTGAAACTAAACATCAACACCGACATGCTAACCTTTGCACCACTGTGAACACTTAATAAATGTTGGGTTTGTTAGTGTTTGTATTCTTATTAGAAGAAGGTAAAGTTGGGAAATTTAATCGATTTTTAATTTTTACTACTGTGACTTCATAGAGAGCAACAACGTGAAATTAAAAAAAAACTTCAACTCAAACAACATGCGAATAATGGGATTACTTGCGTGATTCTAGTACAAGTAGGCAATTTAATGTCCCCAAGTTTAAGTTTACTGCAGATGTCCACATCGCACTTTTTGATGTGTGTGTGTGTGTGTGTGTGTGTGTATATATATATATATATATATATATATATATATATATATATATATATATATATATATAGACACACACATGTTTATATTAGGCGTAATATTGCAACATAAATTCGCATTTCAACAAATAAATATGAGTATGTGAGAAGCAATGTTCAATTATACAAGTATCTAGATATCTCGGGATTCCTGAAATCTAGTTGTAGTATTCAACCCACGATATATATACACAGTGCATTAAAATATAACTTATCAAAACTCACCACTCAATTAAAAAAATAGCAAACAAAAATTACTTGCATTCGTAAAGGCAGAAAATAAAAAATGCAGACAAAAATTATATGAAACAGTTGATATTTAATTAATTTTTAGCAAAATTTTTAACTGTAGTTTTCAAATGACGGATTGGTAAGTAAAAAATTACATATTAATTGGTAATATAATTTTAATTAATAATTTATTCTCGCTTTTTTATCTGTTAAGATTGAGAAATGTAGTAAAATATTGAGTCTGTTGAAATTCAACTTATTCTAATTCAGAGTGTATGTTCAACTTGTCTGCATTGCCTCTGATTTTATCAACATTTTAAATACATGTCGGTAAGTAATATTAAAGATTTTAAAACTCCTCATGACGCATTTTATTCTATATGAATTTTCTTATTAATTCACTTGTGATATTTTATTTTTAAAAAGTTTTAAAACAGTATAATTTTTAATCTCACTTACTATAAAACTACATTATACATTTTGATGGTCTAAAATGTATTAAAAATTACTCTCCAAAATATAACAGCATAATGTAGTACTTAAAACAACAAACTTTTTACATTAATTAGAATTCATTATGTCGTACGTGAATTGTTATGAGTAGTTAGTTCGTCTCGAGTAAGGCGCATATTATTTCGTTTCCTAAAGAGAATAAAATCAATTTTCAGAAAATTAAAAAAAAAAAAAAAAATGGAGAACATGATCTGTTCTGGTTTCCTGTTTTGCTGAGGCTATTAATTTTTAAAAATAAAATATCACATGTGAATTAATAAGAAAATTCATATCGAATAAAATGCGTCATGAGGAGTTTTAAAATCTTTAATATTACTTACTGACATGTATTTAAAATGTTGATAAAATCAGAGGCAATGCGGACAAGTTGAACATACACTCTGAATTAGAATAAGTTGAATTTCAACAGACTCAATATTTTGCTACATTTCTCAATCTTAACAGATAAAAAAGCGAGAATAAATTATTAATTAAGATTATATTACCAATTAATATGTAAATTTTTACTTACCAATCCGTCATTTGAAAACTACAGTTAAAAATTTTGCTAAAAATTAATTAAATATCAACAGTTTCATATAATTTTTGTCTGCATTTTTTATTTTCTGCCTTTACGAATGCAAGTAATTTTTGTTTGCTATTTTTTTAATTGAGTGGTGAGTTTTGATAAGTTATATTTTAATGCACTGTGTATATATATCGTGGGTTGAATACTACAACTAGATTACCAGGAATCTGGAGATATCTAGATACTTGTATAATTGAACATTGCTTCTCACATACTCATATTTATTTGTTGCAATGCGAATTGATGTTGCAGTATAATTTTTAATCTCACTTACTATAAAACTACATTATACATTTTGATGGTCTAAAATGTATTAAAAATTACTCTCCAAAATATAACAGCATAATGTAGTACTTAAAACAACAAACTTTTTACATTAATTAGAATTCAATATGTCGTACGTGAATTGTTATGAGTAGTTAGTTCGTCTCGAGTAAGGCGCATATTCATTATTTTTTAAAGAAGGGAAGTGAGAACTAGCATATGACAGTCTACTTCGTAAATAATTTCATTGATCATTTAATTTTCACGTCAGGTACTCCGTTTTAACTGTTGCAACACACGTGATTTTACGGCCGAACAGTATTTTCAAGCATTTAACATATTGTGCAATTATTTAAGGCTCGGTTTCAGTCGCTATATTGAATTTTATCATTTTTAGCTTTTTTTGGGATTCTAAGAAGACAAATGTTAAATATGCGATTATACCTCAAATTCTATTTACATTTCGTTACAGTACAGACACTGCGATTTAGCTGTGAACTTACAATTACGCCGCAATGTGTGTGGCAAATTATTTTATTTTCATAATTCGCCCGACAAATTGCGACCTAACTATTGCCATGCTTGTATTGTGTGAAGCTCAAGGTGAATAGAATTTGCGGTACAGTCACTGATTTAACATTTTCCTTTCCAGAATAAAAAAAAAAATCTAAAAATTATAATATTCAATATGGCGACTGATACCGAGTCTTAAGTGAGAAGCGTTGTCCAGTTGCTGAACTGCGTAAGTAGTAGCCAGTTACAACTCTTTATCAGTTCAACAACAGCCACTAGCATTGTGAATAGGATATCTAGCACTGGTTTGTTGTTAATTTCCGACAACATACAACGCCCATTTTCATTTAAACTGCAACAAGCCGTAAATGAACCAGTGTATTGCGGACATTATTGCAAGGCGTTATTCACAATTATTTAAAAAGGAGTGTGTTAATTTCACGAGGTCATAGCTTATGAAAAAGTAATTCAGAAATGTGTTCTCAATTTTAAACGTAAAGACATCCAAAATAGACTTCAAGAATGTATGTGTTTAAATAAAAACTGATTGATATTTCCTTTTTTTTTTTTTTTTTACATTCTTCAGACTTCTGATGCTTACTATCAAGTACTGTTTTGTTTTATGTTTAAAATACTACATTTTAAAAATTAAAATTTTTAGCGTAGCATTACTCCCATAATAACTCATTTTACGGAAATAAGAAAACACATTTTTGCCTTATTTTATCATAAGACATCACCACGTAAAATTAACACACTTCACTGTCACCTGCCTTGTGTAGAATAGGATGAATCTACATCTATAAATATATGTAAAAAATATTTTTGGACGAATACCGATTTATTCCTAGGTTTGTGAGAAATCTGGTACATTAATTAAAGAGAAATAGCGGTAATCATCAAAGAGAGTTTGTTCAAGAATATACTTTTATTTAAAGCTCCTCTTTTGCTTCTTGGCTTCTTTTTCCAAAGCTAGTTTTACTTGCAGTCCCACTGCAAAGCTCTTTGTGTATATTTAGCTCTCATAATACAGGCACAGATGAAAGAAAACTAAAACTGTTACATAATTAACATTGCCCGCACATGAAATAAAGGCAACAAAGCGAACTGGTTCTTTGGCGAATGAAAAGCAGGCTTATTTGAAATTTAAACTTCATTATGAAAAACATGTCCAACATTATCAAGAAATTTGAAAAATCTGACGTGTTTACTCATCTAAAAGTTGTATTTGTGCATAGGAAAAATTGCTGGTGGTTTCTGTGGATTTTTATGAACAGAACAGAACACCACATAAGGAAATAGTTGTAACACTTAAATAAAATCTGTCGGATAAATTACATTTCGAACGTGCCCAACCGGAACGTGAACACACACGTACGACAGTCAAACATGTTCTTGGTTTACGCTCTGAGAATAATCAAATCTGTAACTTCCCGTGGAAAACAGTAAATTAAATAAGCAAATCAGTTCCTAATTTATATAAATACGACGAACAAATGCATCAACATTTTTCCGTGGAAATCATTACTTCAGCAGTTGGTACCCAGCACAAATTTCCACCAAAGCAGAGCATGAGCAAGGTAATGATAGGTTTTGGAAACTATACCAGTTTGGATAATATTACACGAAGGTTAAGTGTGCCGCATTTAAAACGAGGCATTAACGTCGTTGGAATACTTATTTATAAACTCTCAGGGAATATTATACTGACCAATTACTTAGAATATTGTTCGTAACGTCAAATGTAATAGTTTTTATATTATGGCTGTTTTACATAGAATTAAATTTACGGAGAAATCTCCCAAGTTTTCCCAGTGTCTTAAGAGATTATTACTAGTTTAACGTGGCATTTCTGTCTATATCTCAAAAATACATTAGGCGGTACCAAAAAATAGATTGTTGTCCCTATATTAAACTGAAATTTTGTTCCTCTGATTAACATTGTTTCTCGGAGAAAGGCATTTGCTTACAATGTACACTTAGACAGACTTGGATAAACAATAATAAATAAAGGAATCATGCAGTTATGAAACAGTTGAGTCTTTTTTTGTAGCAAAAACTGTCTTTCTCTTTTTATATCTGAGAATTTCTCGAGAATGTTGACTTATTTCAATTATTTCAGGTATACAGCTGACAACAAAGTATGATTATGCCGGTTTTTGTTATACGCTATGAACGACGTTCGAAATATAGACAACTTGTATGTATGGTTAAAAGATAAAATTAAAATGCGTGGGAGAAATTTGATGGAGTATGTTCAAATGTTTCCTTTTCTTGTTTATAAGAGTATTGCCATAACGTTGATATTTATATTCTAAGCATTGCATTTATACTTAAAAGTTAAATTAATAAAATTCCTAAATTAGGAAAAATGTTTGAACGTGATGGTTGGAAAACATTAGGAAACCAATTGTAACGTTGGCACACGCTCTCGTTTAAGTGTGTTTTCATATGGAAAGTCACTCTTTGTAATTTGTCAATTTATCCGCTAATCTCAAATTATCTTTCTCTGCAGAACTGTGATCAACGTGGACTAGACAGTGACGACACAAAACAGTCAATTTATGAATAATACATGCTTTATGATCAAGTAATCTTAGATTCCCTAGTGAATGTATCTGAATTCTGCAAACTCCGCCTTTCCCTTTTAATTAAACGTTATGAGCTGCTGGAAGGATAATTTACCGTCGAAATTAATCTAACATGAATCTAACTTTGTCGGATAGGACGGTATCCCAGCTACACATTTCACCCTGGGCAAGCTCGTGATTTATGACCTACTCCAGGGCTTATCATCCGGCAGCATCGACAGATTTTCAAATCCCTATCTTTGCTGAATTGTCTGTTGAGCTATGGGATCGAAGCACAGAAATTCTCATTATTTGAAAACGATATTTTGACAGGAATCGCAGTTTTGCTGTTTGATGTGACCGAGGCGTCAGTATATTTTATTAGGCTTCTGAATGTTATACCAGTAAATCATTCAAGATAAGTTATTTTAGCAATTATTATTAAATAAAAATACTATAACATGCCACGTTTTTAAAACGGACTAAAAAGTACAAAATAATTTCTCATATGAAAATACTTGTAAGGTTAAAACTAAAACCGTTGGGCGCATGCAGTATGTCGTAATTGACACTTGAGTAGTTCACATAAGTCACTAACAAATTTACTGCACCGCAAACGACATCAATGGTTCTGAGAGTTTTTTTATCAATGACATCTTCTCTCTCTACTCCTTACTATTATATATTTATGAATGCGTCCCATGTCTTTCGTTTTAATCTTGCAAGTATTTTTACGAGACAAACTAGTTTTACATATCGCAATACATTAAAAAAGTTAATATTATTTTCTGATTTTAAGCGTTGCGTGTGGAATTTTGCAATAATGTGATTTCAAGTATGTATCTCAAAAGAAAATATTTTCTTTTCTTTTAACAATTTTGTTTCATCTTTTTATTACACTGTCATAAATGTCTATGATATGCTTGAGTTTCAAGTCTAACTCATCGGGAAGTTAGTTTAACGCGGTATACAAAATATTTTATACTTATATGTAAACAATTTTTTCTTTTGTTGCATTGTCATTCATTTTTCAGCTATGTAAAAAGGTTCATGTCTTCAGCTCATCGGGAAGTTAGTTTAACATTTATTACAAGACTTGTACTGAACAGACATGCGAGAAAGCGAGTTAACAAGATATAAAAACGTGTTAAAAACATAATTACACTACCTATATTTACTGAAAATTTTTAATTTTAAAATGTGGGCCGTGTGGTTGTGAAATCCCAATGTGATTTTATCTTTCCGATAATTACAAACTTGTTTACATCGACCTAATTTATTAAATTTAGTCTGTTTCGACAGTTTAATATTCCATAGTTTTTTTTTAAGAATTACATTTGTTTTTATTTAAATTCCTGTTCTTGTTAGGTTCGTCCAGAAACGAAAGAATGCACTCAACTGTAGAAAAATTATGTCCGTAATTATTCGTTATAATAATACCTAGGATATGATACTATGCTGTAGTATCCACGAAGCTCAATAAACCGGTGCCGTTTGCAAAAAATGTAAGTGATGGCTAATAGGTAGAGGCTCGAGTATTTCGCGTATTAATCTGGTAGCAGCCTAGACTTCTCAGTCCTATACACACACTCGCCGAAGTCGAATATCCATTGGCTCCTAACCGTACAAGTGGTTAGCCCCACGAATTATGTTATTATTTACTACTTGCTTGCAAACTCCACAGGTGTGTCAAAATAGTTGTTGTCTAATCACGGAAGTTACAGTGATATACAGGTTATTGGCGTTCAACCAGACCTGCAATCAATACGCGAAATACTCGTACCTCTACTAATAGGTAGAGACATGCAAAATTCGCGTTATATTCCGACAACTGCCTAGACTCCAAGTGACTATAGGCTCACTCGACGTCTCCCGCTGGCCGATATTGTCGTGACTTGCCGCGGAAAATGCTTACACGGTAGAGAGGACAATCTCTGTAAAGACGTAACACACGTAAATGACGACACATAAAAGTTCGTGGCCAATTGAATCTCATATTATGCTATGTTTTGTACAGGAAAGTGAAGTTTAGTCTGCTACCATATGATAACGCGAATTTTGCATGTCTCTGCTAATAGGCTATCACTAGAGATCTGAAAAATTCGCGTTTTCTTTTGGGCACAAGCGAGAATTCAAACAACTGTTAGGTCGAGGCTTTTTCACGATTGGACCTTGACTTATTTTACTCCTCATTGAAGGTGCCGAGCCAATAATAACATAGCAACTAAATGTAGGTCTAGTCATGTTGGCATCACTGCGCCAGAGAACAGCAAGTGGACATCTGCTGTCTACTTGAGTTCACGTATATTCTTGCATGCTAACCTACAGGTCAGTGAACACGCGAGATTTCCTGTCTCCACTTATGAATTTTTCTTAATTCTATATAAAATAATTTATGCTTTTATTCCAAAAGTTTAAAAGGTAACAGATTTAAAAATCTTAAACATCGTCCGAGTTCCAAGAAATGGCAAGACTGCGAATATTTTCCAAAAGCGATGCCGTCTGTTTCCCCCGTAAGTGCTACATTAAAATAAAAACTGTTACGGATCTTAAAAAAAAAACGTCTGATTTGTAGGTTTCCCGCACGAAAACCTTTTTCACGGAATTAATTATTTCCGCAGTATAACTTCTGCTCTGGACTTCAACTCGAGGTTGTTAGTGGCTTCTTCTTATTTTGAGAGACAGCCTTCTTTTATCTTCCGTGTCTCGCGGCAAGGACGTCTCTTGGTATTTCTGTCTTCGTGTAACTCCGGCAAGCGTTTCTACGTCTACTTTTTACTGTCAACAATTTTTTCCACGCAACGCAGCGCTTGCAATTTGTCCTGTCGGAGGACTTTTATTAATCGGTGCTTCCAAGGGCGTGGTAACTGAAAAGAAGCAATTCAAGAACTAATTTTAATAAACAGGATTTAGGAACACGAGAATTTTGTTAAATCAGCGCTTGTTATTTTATACTATACGAAACAGCAGCATGTGTAATGAAGTAAATGCAATCATTTTATTTATTGTTAAAACTGCGTTGGGCATATTTTGACGCTAAAGACTTAAATTTAAATTTGCCTCGCTATCCTGAAAATCTGGGTTTGCTGTCTTTGAGACTAAAAGTTTTATGTGGAAGGCATCAATGGTACTTGCATATGCCAGAGTCAAATGTTACGAAATTGCAGCTAAGCGACAATTTCTTCAGAATTGCATCACTCCATCGAAGTATTTGATTTTACATTTGCAGAAATAAGTTAATAGCATGGCATTTTTGTGTAAATCCTGCCCACTATTCTAAATGTTTTAAACGTTGTTTTATGATCTAAGCCTGCACTTCATTTAAAAGAGCACAAACACACATACACACACACAAGAAGACCATTAATCGATTGGAGCTTCTTTGTGGACGCACATCACAAGCATATCAGCATAAAGTACACATGGCACACATAGAGTTGATAGGCTTAAAAATCCCCTACATACAGTTCGTAACGTTCTATGCACAACCGACTAACAACTAGCACAGCCACTACGCTATTAGGTTGAAGTATTTTAAAAGTTAGCCAAGTGTTGCGCTAATATTGTTATTTTATTGGCATCAAAGAACGAAAGGCGTAATTGAACTCGTTATAACTGTTCAGTATATTACCTATGGTTAAAGCTATTTAAAAGTCACTCAGTTAACATACCGCGTCCTCATACTTTATGCATGTAACGTCAATATCTGTGCTGTTTGTAAGCGGTACTCCTTGTCGCGACTGTTTATGCGCCGTGTGTCCTGTCACGGTTTTTTGCGTCGCCTTGCGAATGTTGTCTAGACTGTGAAGACGTTGTCATGTGTACAAACCAAATCATTATACAAATTTAGGGACATACAGACACGAATTTTTAGTCTTTTTCAATATGGAACTAACTTTAACATTATTAATTAGAGTTTACATGATGTGAAAATTAGTATCGTCAGAAAACATAATGGAAAAGTGTTCTTTTTTTAGCAATAGTAACTTAAAGTATTTTCACTTTTCGAGAAAATAAAAATACAACAAAAAATTAAAGACAATTGAAAAAATGGTTGTAGATTTCTCGTAGGTGCCTATCAGAGCTCCGTGTGATTTACCGATATATTTGCAATATACAAAACGTACAGTAAGTATTCAATATTACAGAAGTTTATTAAAAACGTAATTAAAAATATTCTCTTTATTACCTTCCTTTCACATTCGGATGCCTCGTTCACAAATTATCGCTTAAAAATGATCAGAGAGGCCTATTCTCTTACTTATTTATAGAGAACTGAAAAAAAAAAAAAATTCACTTTTTTTTGCCACAAGCTAGGTTTCAACCGACTTTACATTCGTGTCACTTTCGCAATTAGCACTTGTCTTATTGTACAACTCTAGGAGGGTGTTGAGAGAATAACGAAGGAACACCTCAATTCAGGTCTTGTAATGTGGTATCACTGTGTGTCAGAGAAGAGTCACAATGAGAAGTTTGTGTCTGTTGAGTACACACAAATTTTTGAAGTTTAGCCTACAGGTCAGTGAATTTTTCTGGCATTAACTTAATAACCCTATTTAACTACGTGTTAAATATGGTTTCATTTTGAATTTAATGAATTTTTCCAGATAAGCTGATGCACCTTCATTAGAGGTATACCCCTACGTAAATTTCACAGATACATTACAGGCCAGGTTGAACGCCAATTATGTATACTTCATTGTCATGTCTGTGACTTGCTGGCGGCTGTTACGAAACGTGTTTGACTACTGCAAGCCAGTAGTAAATAAGGAAATAATGCGAAGTGCTATCGCTTGCTACCTGCTTGTACGGTTATAAGCCAATAGATAATATATTGTGGCCAGTGGGTGTATAGGACTGACAAGTCTGGGCTGCTGCCAGATGAATCCGCGAAATTGACGTACCTCTAATAATACGTCATAAAATAATGAGGTCGCCACTGAATGTTTCATACAGTCGCGTTGTCGGCGAGGTGACTGCACACCAGTTCTGTAACGTGCGCCTAGAGGTCAGGGAGAGACGCAATGAGCTTGCTGTCTCGTCCTTAAAACTTCCTCACGTCAAGGCCTCGAACGCGCGAAATACATTCACTCAGACGACTACCTTAAAAATCACGAGAATCTTCAGTGCCAAGAATTGTCTCGAAAACGCTCCAGCATATTGCGCCTTGTACGATTGGGTGGGGATAGCTTCAGACTGTTCAAATGACTGCCGACGAATAACTAACGATCAGTACAGGTGTACTATTCACATTAAATTACACTGTACATCACGATTAGTCCCAGGGCAGCGCACGTCGCTATAAAGATTCTTCTTTCGCCATTTCAACCATTATTCTGACTACGGGATGAGGTGGCAGCTAACCCAGGACCAGAGATGAATAAGGGATGACGTGAAATGAGACTCTACAGATGAAGCAGCGATGTAATCAAGATCGAGGGAAACGGGAGTGCCCCGAGAAAACCTGTCATCAACGGCAACGTTCGCCACATGCGAAATATGGACCAACCGCGCCGGGGATCGAATCGGGATCGGCTTCGTGCTAGGCGAAAGATTTGACCACTGTGCATCCGTATCCCTTACTTGAATTCTCATTGGTCCTGTTAAATATGACAACACGACTAAAGTAGAAAACACCGGACACGTAAATAGTGTACTTAGTAAACAGTAAACTTTTCGCGTAAAAAAAATAAGTCTTACAGGAATTAGACACCGTTTTTTTTTGCTGTAAAATTTTGATGTATTATCATTCGAAATTTTCGATTTAGCCTGGTTATCATGAGGAAGTGAAGTGTCACTGCTTAGAAAAAAAAATTGCTCTGCAATAAAAACAGTTTTTATTGTGAAAAATGTTTACACGTTCAAGTCAATAATTTTAACAATACGCCACTTTTCTTCGTTACAGTCGTCCCACTCGAACTACTGAACATCGACAATGACGTAATATGGATACGTAGCAAACAAAGTGCTGTTAATTGCTGTGCATCACTGTACCGAAGCATTCCCCACTTAATCAACGAGTACTTATCGGTGGCGTGTCATTATACACATGCCGACCAATTACGTGTATTGAGTTATAACCAACTTTGAAGTACATCACATGTCAATACTCGAAAATTCAGAACGTATGTCAAGTGTATATTTTTTGGGTTTTTAGTGGGGCAATGCATAAACACTACCGTTATTTAGGACGATGACAAATTTAACCTCTTTACCTACTGCATTATGGTTTGTTTTTATAATTAATGTTTCAGTATTCCACAAAAAAAAACTATATCATTACTGAAGCCGTTATCTCATCATAATAATTTACTGACGTGCCAAAAATATATTTCTTCAATAAATCAATTAAAATATTTACAAAAAAGTGTTTATAAGTAACCTTTAATGTTTCCACTTAAGTCGGTTAACAGAAACTATGGTTTGATTTTTTCCTAAGATAAGATCAAACTTAAAATACTGAAAACAGGGTAGATAAAATATCCTTCGAAAATTACAATCACAGGAAATAATGTGAGGAAAAAATTCGTGTAGAACATTTGAATTACAGTGTATACATTTTAACAGATAGCTCAGCACTAAATATACTTTATTACATATGTTCACGCTTATACGCGTCCAAATGTACGTACATTTATAAAACTTTCATGCATATATTCTTTACATATATTTGACTGTATATAATTTTATACAAACACTGATAAATCCACAAATACAAAGTTACTTTAACAATTGCATGCAAGCATAAACATCAGTGCAATCATCCATCATACATACATACATACATACATACATACATACGTACATACATACATACATACATACATCCATACATACATACATACATACATACATACATACATACATACATAAACTGTCCAAATATAGTCACGAAGAAATTCATAAATACGTACGTTGTAGCTCAGATACTTAAACAGATAGAGACAGTACATATTTCCCCGTGCACGCTGAAATTAATTTGATCAGTTTTACAGCTTTATATAAACTCGATAACATTTTAACACGTTACAATTCACCGCTGAATTTCTGATGAATTCCGCAATTCAAATTTTTCGTCTCAGTACATTATGCTGTTTTTCCAAACACATTGACATAATTACGGTATAAATAATCAAGAAGAACTGATCTTATCTAGTGAAATACAAGTGAAACTAAACAACATTGATCTACCGTAGCAACTAAAAAATTCATTTGCATGCTAAAATCAATATGGTTGTTTTTGCACATTTACAGTATCTTCAAAGTTATTACAGTAAGTAGTTTTAACAAGTATTTGAACTAAATTTTGACCTCGGCAGTTAAGATATGTAAAAAAAAAAAAAAAAAAAAAAAAACAATCGGACGATACACGGATTCTAATTCCGAGTTAAGGGGACCGTCGAACTGTGTTGAGATGTTCAGAAGCGACGAAAATATAAGGGCGACCTTGAAATACGCATGAAATGCCACACTACCAGAACGAGCCTAGTGCTGAACTATTGTGCAAGATTCCCACTGATTCATTTTTGCTATGGGACGTTAAGAGGGCGTGGTACATAAATAAGCACTGAGTTCTACAACTGAGATCTACA
The DNA here is from genome assembly GCA_003012365.1 of Medauroidea extradentata. Lineage (NCBI taxonomy): Eukaryota > Metazoa > Arthropoda > Insecta > Phasmatodea > Phasmatidae > Medauroidea > Medauroidea extradentata. Next base: position 78,445 of record PNEQ01067969.1, on the reverse strand, counting down.
CCTTTTGAAAGTCAACATAGACAAACTACAAAACAACAATCCTTGATAATAATATTTGCCAACTTATGATCAAACATTCTCTCAGAATGATGCATTTGATAAGCGCGATCTCTTGCTCCGCAATTATATATATGAGATTTCGGCGTCAGAGATTGTTCTACAGATATACGTTACTCTAGAAAAAATTTTGCTCAGAAAGATGGCAAAATCTATTGTCTGGAATTGCTGTTTTTATTTTATTTTCCAATTGGCATCGGGAAACCTACAATTCTAAACTGAAGTATTTAGCACTGAATTATATACCATGCACTCTAAAGCAGTGACCATACAATTTTACTAGTGAAAGGCTGAAGAATAGTTTTGAGCACGTTTCTATCTGAGCTTTGCATACATCCGGTTAGTACATTTTGAGAGAGTGGCGAAGCGGACGTAAAATAGTATCTATTGCGTAGCTACCCGCCCCACATTTCTCCTCCCAGCCAGTAAGAGGGGAAATGACGGAGCCCAGAGTGTGGGATGAGCAGTTACAACCAATCAACAACTGCGCACACACGCTCTGGTTAGGGTTAGAAGGAGGGGGGGAACTTCTCCTCTGCACGTCACCAGGACGTTTCCTAGCTCGCGTAACCTGTACGGCAGCCTGAAGAGACCGTTTTTTATATTTACGGCCGTGAACTTTTCGCGAAAAAAATTTTGCCACAGTTTGTGTCCGTGCCTTACGTGCACATGTGCATCTCTGCTTCATAGTGATTGGCAGTACGTCTTTGGGAAGTGAGTGTCTCATTAGACTGCGCCAATCAGTACGAGGTTACTACGACACCATACACCTGTGATTTGCAAGTAGGACCCCAAGATACACGAGAGTTAAAACATTGAATCACGGACTATGAAGTAGAGCTGCAGATAAGGCACTGAGACAAACTGGTGCAAAATTCTTTTCGCATGGCCCTAGCTACATGGGAGGGTTTAGAAACCGAGTTTTCAATGAGCATGGGAAGGGGCCGCGGTGGCCGAACGGTCACACCTAGGCGATACGGGTTCGATCCCTGGTGGGGTCGGTCCCCGGATTTTCGCATATGAGAATCGTGCCGGACGATGCCGTTGGCCGGCGGGTTTTCTCGGGGACCTCCCATTTCTCCCGCCACTCCATTCCGGCGCCGCTCCTTACATCATGTCACCCCTCAACATTCGCCTGAAGACTTCAGTGTTAAGCGCTGGCCAAGATCTTTCACTCACTCGAGGATTAACAATGGTATTCCGTCTTTATCCGAATTATATTTTATTTAGTACATTGCCACGATGGGTACATATGGAATAGCTCCATGAAAATTCGTATTTACTGACACACTGCAAGGCATTTAAGCTTGAGGTAGGCGACGCCCTTTATAAAATTACTGTGTGTGTCTTCAATCGTTCTTTTAGATCAGTTCAGCCTGTAGGAAACAGTTCTCAGACGTTATTCAACTGGCAATAACTTCCTCGACGGAAACCACTGTAACAACTTCAAAGAGCGCAGAAGGGGAGGTTTACTGTGCTGCAGAGTCTTATGACGTCATCGCGGGGAGCAGTAATTTATTGGCATGCTGATGATGCGCGCCTTGCTCCGCGGCGGACCGAACGTTAATGGCGTTTACAGCCGAGGTTATGCCTCTGAGGGTACAACATCTCGCAGACTAACCCCCGCTCTCTTCCCACGCAGGTTGTTCGGCGGAACTTCAGTTTCATGTTTGCGTTACGATCCCACGTTTACGACCCGTAACAAGTTCCGTGACCCCTCATCTCCGCCCGCATAGTGCTCCCGCGTGGAAATGTGCGCACCATTAAGTGGGAGAGTTAGATACTAAATTTTATCCATCGATTATCTGCAATAACTTATTTTTAATATGTTTGGTAAATGTGGTAATGTATAAGTTTGTTTCAAAATATTTTTGGTAAACGTGGCATGTTGAGGAATAGAAGACATTATAATGCATTTTGGAAAGCATAATTGTGTTATACGTTCAACGTATATGTTGGATTAGTTAATAAATCTTGAATGTTAAATTTTAATTCCCTTGCAATGAAAGATTCCATTATTTTTTACGTCAAGCATTTCATTAAGAATATACCATATGTTTTGTCAAAGAGAAATTTTGATTTTACAATTTGAATAAATGTTACGACTCGAAAACGAAAATAAAAAAAAATATCTTAAACGTTTCCTTAAGGTGGCCGCTTGCTCAGGTCGCCGAATGGCGTACAAACTGTCGTTACAAAATTATTCGAAAACTGATATACGCGCATGAGTCATATCTACTTAGGAAAAGCATTCAAAATATATCCCACGTGTTTATACACATACAATTAAAAGCATTAATTCTAGCAGCCGAAAATGGTAAAAAAATAAATCGTTATTTCGGACCTATTTTAGGTATGAAAATCTTTTCTCATGATCTCTTGAATGGCATATGCGTATATAGCATACCTTTAGCATTAGTTTTACGTCATACTATTGCTATGTTCACCAATGAATGTCTCATAATATAGGCGAGTTGTCGAAGTGAAGACAGTGCCTTGCGCATAGAGGCTAGGGTGAGGCGTCATGTGCGTGTTGTGTCGTCCTTACCGCTTCTGCACTTCTAGGCCTGTAACACGCCAAATACCTTAACCTGATGTAGTTGTTCTTCAGTCATTTCCGGTCAATTATTTTCACTTTTCAGTTATACATAATAAATGTTCGATCTTTTCCGCGAAGTCTACAAATGTGCATTATGCAGAGGTGTAAACTTTAATTCTTTTATAATAGAAATATTGCACTTACGAACCCGAAACTTCAGAATTCCAAAGAAGAATGTCGTATACTTGTGTGGGAAAAATCTCGAGATCGTTTCTTATTCCTGTTCTTAATTAAGAGGTCACGAATTAGCAAATATCGTATCGAAATATATTAATTGAGATACGATCACAAAATTTGGTACAGATGTTAGAAATTGCATGACAAACCACTGTATACCATTTTGTTGAGTTGCGCCAAAAATTATTAACTAGCACTCCCCCTTAAGGCTCGGCATCAATTCGCTATATTGATTTATTTTATTTTTCGCTCTTATGAAATTCTGAGAAAAAAATGTGAAATTTGCTACTATAATATCAATTCTATATACCTTGCGCTGCCATAAAAGCATCGCAGTTGAACTTTTTAACATATATTTAAGTCGCAATCAGTATAGCAATTTTTTTATACTCTTAATTTTCTAGACATGAATAGGCTATAGGTACGAGAGTATGCATGCTAACATATGATTCATTGTCTTCGTACTCCGGCAAAATGTGAACGAAGCTTTTATAAATAACAACCATTCTGTTAACTGTTAATAATTTTATGAAATTATCGGCGTGCGAGTTACATTAGTTTCGTATTAATTTGTTTTCAATGTGTAAAAATGTATGCTAAATACAAATTAATCGTTAGCTTTTTAGTCGAAATACAATAAAATTACTAGATGTTCATGTTATTGTCTGCAAAATGAAACCCACGATAAAATTAATTTTGCAATTTTTTAAAATAATCTAACATTATGTTCCTTATTAACATTAGATTTAACTATATTAACATTAGATACAGTCTGATTATTTTGCTTCAGAAGCATTAAGTGAATTATTATTTTTAGAGGCGTACTCCAAATAGCGAAAATAAAGATCATTATTTTTTTAAGCTTCAGTGCGTTTGTTTCAAGAACTAATATAGGCCTACTTTAAAAAAAAAAAAATATGTATATTTTGTCGAAATATACAAGAAAATTATTCTCTTGCTAATAAAGGATTGCACTTCTTCAGCTTATATATAGCCTATATAAGTTGGTGAAGTGTATATATGCTCTATATCAAGCAGTCATCTTCACGCGTTTCCAATATCGACATTCACTCTTCCGCTTGACCGGCTGTTTTGCAAATTTCCGTCATCTCTATCCGTCATATTCTGTTTCAAGAGTTTCTTTTGTGACGAAATTGTTACGTATTTTGCTCGATTAGTTTCTCCTTGTTCTTGTTAAACATCTCGCTCTTTGCTGGTGAACTAAGAAATTTTGCACCAATACCCCAACCTAGAATGTTTTTATGCTGTGAGTATTTGTTGGTGAATCGCCCATTTTGTGCGACTTATAAATAGAGTTTACTTCATTTAGGATGACCACACACTCTGTTATAACTTAAACACCTTGGCACGAAATTTAAGTATTAATTTAATAAACTTATCGGTTAAACTGTTGGTGACTTTGCTAACGATCTCTTACTTATTAATTAATATAGATGGACCTGCAGTCAATAGTGTAGTTAATTTAGACAGTCCTTTATTATGTGAAAATAGTACAAACGTATATCGTAGTACAATTACTGTCATTCAAAATTTTTTAGAAAAAAATGTAATCTGGTTCAATCAAATCTTATATCGATGTAAATATGAACATTTCACTGAGTGAAGAAAAACAGTGGTTAAAAAACAGATATAAAAATATTCTTCGAGTTCCCTATATACAAACAAAAAACTTAATTTAAGGTACAGAAAAAAGTTAACGGAAGCTACGATGAAACACCTCTCGACGCTTAAATGAAAGACAACATTTTGGGCTTTCAAATGTTAGCTGGTAGGTTCTAATACAAATATTTAACTTCAGTCGACCATTTGATTTAAATGTATAACATACACCGGTTACGGAATGAATGTCCTGCCATATTTGTGAAACCGTGTTTTTCACTTAAGTTAGTTGGTTTTTACTTTCAATAGAATAACGTCCAAGTAACGTGTGTAAAGAGAGTATTCCCCTCTATTTTATAGTAACTCTCGTGTTATATTTAAAATATATATTTATAAAGAAGGAATTTCTGATAATCTTGTCATAAAATTTTACTCGCGTTCTAAGTCAGAAAACAATTAGACTATGTATTTGAAAAAAAAAAATTGCTACAACATTTCGATTCCAGTATACTCTGTTAATTTTTATGTTTGGTAGCGTTCTAAGAACTAACACATAAAGTTAAAATCAAAATATCTGTTGACAAATGTACGGGTCCGCAAGATTCCTGCACATGACCGTTGCAAAGATTACCGAAACTTTCAGAAAATATGAAACAACACTGTGGCTCAAACCCAGACGTCTAAAACACGAAGTCAACGGCCGAAAACGTCTTGAAATTCTTACAAATTATTACAATTTTAGTAATGTCTTATGTCTCGTACATAACTGGGAGGAGTCTGCGTACAGGTGATTTATTTATTGGTACAGAAAATTGCCGAAATAACTAAGCCTAATATTTAGCATATGAACCTCTATTAGCTATATAGATGTACGCAAGTTGGACTAAGACCAGAGTGCATTTATAAACATTAACATAATTGTGCTAATATATTATATGTGATGCATTTCAGTAACACGAATATTCTTTTTCAGATATCTGCAAAGGTAAAATAGTTGGGCGACAGAAAATATCGTGCATTATGCACACCCGTATATTATAATTATAATATATATATATATATAATATATATATATATAGTCGGCCTAACAAGAAACCCTCGTAACTCCATTAATGGAAATTTTTTGGGAGTAACAAGAAACTGTACTACAAATTATTTATGGTACCAAACACTGCAATTTTGTAATAGATATATAATTATAAATCCTAAGCAGCTATGCATAACATAGTTCTTTGAATTTTATTTGAGGGGGATATTTTTATGGAGTTATATAGTTTTATGACCAAATATTCAAGATTCCTCTTTGGCTTATTGTTATTGCTACAATCGATTGTTATACCCAAGATTTTTTCAGACTGTAGTTCATACACAGCCACAAGATAGGGCTAAAATGTAAAATTTTGAAAAAGTGGAGTCACTTACAGGATATAGGCTACATAGAGACCTGAAAAATTGCCGGTTTCCTTTGGGAACAAACTAAAATTCCAACTACTATAAGTTCGTGTGACTTTCGAAATTTGCCCTTGACTCATTTGCCAGCTTATGGAAGTAGCTGAACCAATAACAAACACGTATTTAAATGAAGGACTATATCGCTGAGACAGTAATCATCAAATAAACAGCTGCTTGCTCGAGTTCACTGATATTCGTGGAGGTTTGCCTGCAGGTCAGTGAACCGGCAAATTTAACCGATCTCTAGATATACAAGATTTTTCACTTAATTCATGTGACCTTGGAGTCAATTCAGAACTCTCCCTTGATTCTATCATCCTGTTGTCATCTTGTCCAATTTACTGCCCCATTTAATATCACCTCGACGATTCAGATTTTCGCATTTGGAAAATGTAGCATACGATGACATTGGTTGACGGGTTCACTTGGTGTACTATCATCCCCCCCCCTCCCCATTCTCACACACTACATTACATTTCAGCTATTACTCCACGTTCACTTTACATCACCCTCGCTAGCGATTAAGGCTCGGTTTTAAGTCGTCACATTGATTTTTATTATTTTTCGCTTTTTTTTTTATTTATGAGAAGAAAAATGGTAAATCGGCGACTAAACCGCAAATGCTATTTACTTTGAGCTACAGTACAAGCATGGCAATAGAGATAGTAATGTATAGTTAGGTCGCAATCAGTCGGCCAAATTATGAATATAAAAATATTTGCCACACAGATTGAGGCGTGATAATTAGTTAACAGCTATATCTCGATGAATGTACTGTAGCGCGAGGTAAACTGAATTTGCAGGCAGAGTTGCATATTTTACAATGTTCTTATTAGAATTTCAAAAAAGCTAAAAATAAAATTATTCAATATGGCGACTGAAACCGAGCCTTAAAAGGGCACTATCTACCGCAATTTTCATCACCATTTTTAATTTTTTTATTTGCACCAGATATATATATATATATATATATATATATATATATATATATATATATATATATATATTCTTATTTTAGACACAAAATGTGACTAAATTTGGCTCCAATGAAATTTTTTTATCTCTCGTAGTTTTCGCGTAATGGCTTATTAAAATCATATTTTGCATGTTTCCGTTTTAAGGACTACACTAAAACGAAATGATATACCAAACTAAAAAAATTCACAGCGGATAAAGACATTGCAGGGTGCAATGTCATGCTCATAAAAATAAAGAATAAAAATTATTTGAATTTTAAAAAATGCTGAAACCGAAAATAAAAATTTAAGTAATTTAATATTTTTTTTAAATAAAAATAATATGTATTCTTAATTTTATGAATATGTCATTGTAGCATGCAATGTGATCTTTATCGACTGTGATTTTTTTGAATTTGGTATATCAGTTGGTTTTAGTTTAGTCGTTAAAACAGAAACATGCAAAATATGACTTTAACAAGCCATTACGCGCAAACTATGAGAAATAAAAAACTTTCATAAGAGTAAAATTTAGTCACATTTTGTGACTAAAATAAGAAAAAAAATATCTGGTACAAATAAAAAATTTAAAAAATGGTGATGAAAATTGTGGTAGACCGCAGAGGGCGTAGTACATAATTCAGCGTTAAAAGCATCAGTATTACATAGTAGGTTTCTCAAAGCCAATTTGTCCTCAGAGACAATATGTTTTCCCAACTTTCAGAGCAAACATTTTTCTCGAGTAATGTATTTCTAAAAAACAATAGCCGACACCGAAATCTTCTTCATTTTATTGCGGCGCTAAAGATCACGCGTAATAAATAACATTATTCAGGGTAAATGTTTGCTCGTTAAGTTGGCAAACATAATTAGCTACCATTGTTGTTTTGTAGATTTTCTATTTTGCCTTTCAAAAACGTGTAGATTAGAATTGGCGTTTCTAGTGTTTATCCACTACACACTCTTAAGGCGGCTGCCTGACTGGCGCTCGAACTGCGTGCAGCGTGTACGGAGTTACGTTTTATCTCAGAGACTAGTAAAATTTGCGTCCACAATGTTTATCTACGAAAAGAAAACACACTTCAGACCACTTGGGAATGTGACTTTGAAGATACCACGCACATTGGAAACATTATTTTAAAGCCCTCAAACTTGGACATAATCGGATTTTTCCTGTGGTTGTTTCTCAAGATATATGGTACGGATTTATTCTAAATTGAGGTCTACAAGTACATTGGACTTAGCTACACTGATGCGTTCAATAAAATGATAGGGTCACCGCTTAAAAGTCCCACAGTAAAAACGTTACGCGGGAACACTGCGCGCGCGTTTACGACTCTGGCCGTAGAGGCTATATCACAATACATGGGCTTCCCCTACTATTTTCGCCACACACACATAAACATACCCTTCACCAGGCCGCCGCCTTAATGCCTTTCTAACCCCCCCCCCCCTTTTCTACACACTTGAGGAAAGTTCTTGTCCTAGAACACGTCTATACGTATATTCAGTTTGATTGTATTTTTATTATGTGAATAGAACGAATACGAATTAAATTAACGTATCGTATGAATACCAATAGTTCCAAAATTTTTAGTGGAATGTTCCTTTATTTATTTTTTTTTTTTTGCCGATATATGGAGGCCTGCATTTTATCTCCTGGAGTTTTTCCGTCCCACGGTATAATTTGTTTCATTCGTGTGAATTATTAAAATTATTTTTGTTGTATGTGCGATTGTAACATTCTATACCGAAGATGTTTTAGTAAGAATTTTAAGAGAGTTCCTGAGATAACTCTGTATCAATTACCGTAATCTAGATGAAACGAAGGAACGATCCAACAAGAGGCTAATCAGTGTTCCTTTAGCAACTTTCTTGAAAATTATCTTTTCATGAAGTGCTCTGCTCCAAAGTTTTTAATTAGGCTGTTGGTATTCTTGCCATCCTAAATTAGCTCGATCATCATTTCCAAAACGGAGTTATAAAAATTAAAAACTGAAGTGCATGTAAAGTTGGAAGCATGTAGATGTTGCTATATAATGACATCTTCTTAACTTCTTTATTAAACATTTTTATAAAGACGGTGATTCCTAGGTGTTAGTTTTAATAACAAGTTTAGGAGTGCAATAGTTTGTTACTAGAAGTTCTATGTTGACATTTACGTTCAAATGTTAACATGTTGATGTAATTAAGTTGGTGTAGTGAAATGTAGTTCCGTAAGCAAAATATAAAAGAAGAAGGCTGAAGGAAAACTAATAAAATTTTTCCTGAACGGTCACTACTTAAATTTTCTTTTTAGAACTGGGTTTCGTTAATAGGAAATGTACAGTATACAAATATAGAAACTTACACACACAGCTTGAAAAATTCAGTCGTATTTCGCCCGTCGGTAGGATCTCAAATAAGAGAAGTGCCATTTCTTAGTAGAGACAAAACAGAACAGTGTGTTAAAAACTATTTTTATATCTGCGTGACCAAAAATTTTACGTTATATTGTTAATAACTGTGTGTAAAAAGTAGATGAAGAGTGCTTTTCTGTTAATTTCACCTTTTTAAATCAAATTTGCTTTCGTACTAAATCACAAGATCGTTAAATCTATTGAATTCCAGAGGAAAATAAATAAACCTAAACAGCCTCAATATCAAATTTCCATGCCCATTTGATTAACTAAAATGGTATACTGCTTCAAGTCATCATTGTTATTATTATTTTACTCGAAGGCAGCATTGACATTCGAAATTTGGGGACCTACTATACTAATCGAATGATAGTGCGTCAGCTTAAAACAGACGGTGTCTCTGTGATCAATATATTTGTTTATGAGGCTTCACGTCTCGTCAACAGCGAAGTCATTAGAAACGGTTCACGCACTTTACACAAAGCCATAAATTGTAAAGAAATCGGCCACGGCCTTGGTAATGAACCATCCCATCATTCACCTGGAGCGATTTCGGGAATACATAGAAAACCGAAATCACACTGTGTCTACACATTATGAAGTATCATTATCGTGGTTACATGGTATTACAGGACATTGACATAAATAAGAAAAATATTATTAAATACCATACATGACTTTTGAATGACTGGGACAATTCTCATCTTGTCCATCGAGAATTGTCATTTAGAGAGAATTTCTGCTGGAGGCAGGATCAAGCAAAACCATTCCTCTCCTCATAAACCTTGAGCCATTAGGCATGTATAGACTTTTCGGCATACAACTGCAAGACCCGGAGTGCCAATAGAATTTGCAGTTACAGGAAATCTAGTATTTATACACAAATGTTTGTTTTTGAGGACTCCTACAAGTTTCGTTTACAAAATCTCTTACCCATAATTCCTATCCATCAGTATTGTGTTTGATATAGTAATCACTTTCACTGATTTTTTTAACGCCGGGAATATTTTCCTAGATAAACTCAACGACATATCTATAACATTTTTATATATGAATTTTGCATTATGTAAAGATTTTTCTCCTAAAACATTTCTTTAAAACATTCCTTCACATCTGGTGTAAATGAAAACATTTCTACAGCTTATATAATGAACTTTGAGGTTCATTCCGAAAGGGAGATAATAAAATAGACACCATAATGTATATCAGGTTTCCAGCCAAGATTTCAAAGCGGCAGCACATATTAAAAAAAAGGGGTGGTGAGATCAAAAAATTGTGAAAAAAAATACCGTGTTTCATAATATCGTACAAAATATGTATTCCAACTCTGATAATAGGAAGTAAACGTAGTTTGTAACAATCTTAGGTATGTATCTTTGGGGTTGTCCTTGCCCGATTCTGTAAACTACCCTAAGTTGGTCTGTATATTTGGGCTAGTTCTTGCTAGCATACTATGTTTCATGTATCTCCAGTAAATTTTGACATTTGCTAATCCAAATAACTGATTACATTTTGGAATGCCACTCACAGTGCAATAATAAATTGAATTATATAGTAATCACGGAGGAACGGATACCTCAGGTTTACTTCAGAACAAAACATTTCGGTTGACATTTGTCAAACATGTAAAAAAAAAATAAAAATTAAATTGATACCCTAAGTTCGAACAAAATATTCCGAAGCTATGTGAAACAGAGTATAATAGATTCATGGAAGTTTCTGCAGGTATGAATTACGAACGGTTGGCACCACAACAAACGCGGTGCACGGGTCGCAATTAGCTTGCAGCAATAAAAAGAAGGGAAAAAACAAGCGCAAACCGAAATATTACACTAGCTTAACACTTGAGCTCCAAATGCGTGACCGAGCGGGTTGAAATACGACACGAAGTCCGAGTGCACGTCCTCAATAATTACTCCGAATCAGAATGCATAACAGCAAAATGTAAATTACCCGACCGTAACCCGGGCATGTGACTTTTTTTTCCCCATAATTTTCTTTTTGCTGCAAGTGCGGCGAAAGCCAGCGAGACGTGGGTAATGCCGTTGTTGTGTATAGCGGTGTTAACGCGAGGGTACGCAAGTAGCAGAGAGCCTCTCGCTTCGCTGTTTACTGCAAGGCCTCTCTCTGTCTCTCTCTCTAGGCGTTAGGGGGGGGGGCATGAACGCGCGAGCAAGCGTTAAGGATAACATGTTGCACGCACTAATTACCCTCGGAGAGTTGTTGTAAGGGGTGGGTAACAAAAGGACGGCAGGCGTGGAAGCTCGACAAGGGGCGGGCTAGGTATTTCAGCCAACCCCTCTTACGCCATCCACCCTACCTAAGGCGTTTACGAAAAGTAACCTGCTAGAGTTAACTGAGTTTCCTCGATCACGCCAAGGCCATGCTCGCTGGGTCACAAGAGCTTAACCAGGTTGTTGCCTATCGTCTTTGCCATCCACCCTGTCGATGGCGTTTACGTAAAGTAACCTGCTAGAGTTAACTAGGTGTCCTCTAACACGTCGTGATCAGGATCATTGGGTCACCAGAGGTTAACCAGGTTTGTTATCTAACGCCTGCCCCAAAGCTCTGGGTCTTTGTGTTGTGAGTAAGTTTCCCGTGTCGAGAAGATGATAGCGGAATTCTTGCTGTCGTCAGACTGTTATGGGTTGACATTTGTAATAGATAACATTACGGCAATTCAGTTTAAATAATTTTGATGTTTTCGGGGTCAGCCATCGGGCACTGCTGCTGACAACTACATCTATCTTTCATGAAAGTGTTATTCTAACGACTTCCCTTGCTTCGGTTCAATATTTTCATAATATGAATTGGTCCTGAAGTTGCCCTGGGTTTTGGCATTACAATAGTGATACAAAAACAAATTCATAAGCTTAGACGTAACTTTATTCTTTTTTGACTGACCAACAAGTACGCACAGCATTCCAAGGAAACTCCCATTCATAGCAGTATGTTTACGTTCGATAAGCTAAATATAGAAGCAAAATATTTCATCTCCTCGGTGTGGTTTTTCCAAGAGATTTGGCATACACTCTGGATATTTCTCGGTAGTGCGACGAAAAATTGATGCTGAAGTAATGTAGGCATGGCGTCATGACCATGTCGCTGTTGTCTCAGGGAGTTTCTGCTGCACGTTCATTGACTATCTGTACTACAGATTTCGTGACTGTAATTTTCAGTTTGAAAATATTCTCTGTCTTAGAGTGGAAGTTTCTAGCCCTGTGATCAGTCCCGCTACCATGTAATGAGGACACCCAGAGATACGTATCCTGGAACTAGAGGCCGGAAAATTTCGCGGATTCAACGACCCACATGCTATAATGGCCTACTCTGCATACTCAAGCCTTGTCTATTCGTTCATTGCCTGTTGTTCCACTGAGTAGCAGCTAGTGGACAAATAGTCGGGCCATGATTATGCATAGGACAGTGCATTCTAACATGAAGGTCATTGAATCCGCGAAGTTTTCCGGCCCCTACCTGGAACCAATAAGTGCATTACTAGGGACCTGAAAAATTCGCGTTTTCTTTCAGGTACAAGCTAGAATTTCAGCAACTATAAGTTCGTGTCACTTCCACAATTGGCCCTTGACTTATTTGACATTTCCTGGAAGTCTCTGAGCCAATAATAAAAATGTACATTAACATGCTCCATACCACTGTGTCAGCGAGCAACAATGAACAGCTGTTCTCTGCTTGAGTACACATATATTCTTGGAGGCTAGCCTACATGTCAGTGAACCGTGAATGTTTCCCGTCTCTAGTAATGCCACAGAATATTTAGGAATACAGAAGTGAAATACCCGGTAGGACAGCGAACTCAGTCATACACGCCAGCAAAATGGCTTCCCTGGCCAGCAACATGGCGGAAATGCCTATTGCCAATCAGTGTAAGGCGGCTGTCCTGTTCGCCGGCAAGCAGTCCAATAGGCAACCTGCCGTAAATACAGGAGCCAAACAGATACGAGGCTGGTATCAACGATTTCAGTCAGCCAATAAGGGGCGAAGTTCGCCGCATCAAATAAGCCGCCACGTAATTTCACGTCTGTATTGCTATATAGTCTGTGGTAATGCAGTGTACTCGGTTGATTATTGACCAGTAAATTACAGCCTGTCGCTAAATAATAACGTGAAATTTTCACGTCCCTAGTAAAGGTCGTTTGGAATAAAGTGAGCACTAAAATTTTACCTTTGAAAAATATCACCAGCCGTTACTGCACGATTTCAACATGAACTATAGTTGCCTTACTACTTGTATGGTTGGCAGCGAAACTATGCAGTATAGTTCTGTGGGTTTTTACTGTTTTTATTCAGCAATACTGAAACAAAACCAACCGAAATAAACTTAGCTTATTAATTGAATAAAATACAATTATTTTTTTTATCAAACTGTATCTACTCGTACTGACTGCAAATTTTTTTTAATCTTAAACGCGCAATCATCAAGTGACGTGTGAAGATAGGTCAGGTATTTCCGCGCGGAAAGATACGCACTGGCTGGAAATAGAACTTTATCAGGGCTTTTTTGAGTGCTCACTTTATCCGGAATCTCCTATAATTAGATTATTTGAACTACTACCAGTCTTGGATGGCTTTCCTCAAATCACAGCCGCTAAGTGCTTCTGTAACGTAACTCTGATTGGCACAGTCAGATAAGTACAGTCTTTGCACGAAGTCGCATTCGGTGTTGGTTCAGGTATTTGGTATTTTTTCTTTACTCATAATTTTATGAGATTCTTTATTAATATATGCTGTATATTTTGTATACTCCTGCTTCAAATTCCGTGATTCTTTTCATGCTCTACTCTTTGATATCTTCAATAACACAGTTCTGGATTAGTTAAGTTGGTTGTCGTTAATGTGAACACTTTTTAAACCATTGTTTCTTTTATAATTTATCTTCCTCTTTTATAAAAATAAACAAAGCAATTTAAGTAACAATCAGAGTGTATATATTTCACAGTATTCAAAAGTTAGTGTCTGGGGAAACAATAAAAATGATTTTTCTGAACATATTGGTTCTAAAAAAGAAAAAACTCAGTTTATTGCGAACCATCTATATAAAATTTTTGTTTTATACCTGGAAGGATTATTATTTTTTTTTTAACAATACTGCGTCGAAGCAAATACTCTTTTAATCACGTTAATTTTGACGTCAGTTTTTGCCGGCGGGGCAAGAACACACACAGGAAGCAGGTAACGTTCTGCAAGTGTTAATCCAACCATGGACAGCCGAAAAAGGTTTTCCGCTTGGGTACGCACAGAGCAGCGAACCTGGTGTAGTGAGTCCCAGCTCATGGATACATGTGTGCGTTAAAGATTACTGGCTTGTGCGCCATCGTGAAGGTCCGGGCACAAATGTAAACATTTCGGTTTGAATAAAGTCAACGAGCCGAACTTAGTTCTGTAGCTCGCTGCTATCGTGTCTCTACATATTCCATACATACGCAACTATAGTCGGGGTTTTGCTCCCTCCTGAGGATAGCTTCGTAAATGTTTGTTTTGTAGGAACTGTCACTAGTTTCAATCGGATATGTGTCTTAGGACTCAATTATGTTAGAATAAAACTTTCGTGTAGCCGAACTGAGGTTCTATATAGATATATGATTATTGTACTCGTTATAGGTAGAAGAAACGCATTACAGTTAGTAAAATGTTGCATACATAATATAACTCGAGGAAGACGCCAGCTGGAGGAGATGTCAGCCATGCAGGTTTTTTACGTTTCGTTAATCATAATACTAACTTTTTTTTAATGGTACTCATATCTCATTTCTTACTTACATAAATGTCTAAAGAAAATAGTATCTTATTGATATATATATATATATATATATATATATATATATATATATATATATATATATATATATATATAGCGCATTCATACAAACATTATTGCTTTGAAAAAAATTTAAGTGTTGCGTCTTATGTTTATTAATTTTTTTAGCAAATACTAATCGAACTCCTTTTAATTTTGCTGAGGTTGAGTCAACGGCAATAATACTAGTGTTTTACTTACAGACGAAACATAATCCGGGGGAAGCGAATGGTCTGACCATTCGGCACCGCGGCCCCTACATGCTTAAGGTTTGGAAATGTAGTGAGGATAAATTCGAACGTTATAAAACAAGCCTGCGTATAGCAAATATGGAAACTATATACTTGTTGGTATTTCGATGTCATTTTGTTTATTTATTTTTTACTTTACATTGTTGGATAAACTGTATATTCGTTATCTCTATACATAAAAGAGAACACTGACAGACTGACTGATCAAACTGCAGCCCAAACCACTGGACTTATTATAGAATCGTGAAATTTTTGTGTGGTTCCCGTCAGGTCGTAGGCGAACACTAAGAAGGGATTTTTTGAAATTCAGTCTCTAACGCGGTGAAAAGGGGTGAAATGTATTTCCGAAGAAACTTTAATATAGCTCGAATCCGACGGCCTATCATCGTTATTTGTAATTTTTAATATGACACATATAAAATTGCTCGTCAACCAATTTCAAGATTTTCCGAAATTCACCATTTAAAAGAGTGTAAAGACCTTAAATGTGCTTCCGATTGATTATCGATATCTATAGAATCCTCCGAGATATAAAGTTGGTTTTCACATCAAGATGGTGCTTACTTAAATACCCTAAAAGCTGTTTTAGGATTTTCTGAAATTCGACCCCAAAGCAGTAAAATTGGCAAAATATGTTCATATTAATCGTCTATATCACTGAAACACAATTGACTATCGTCGTGATTTTTACTTAAATAGGTTACGTATACAAATGACTACGGTAGGATTCCAAGATGTTTCCAAATTTTATAATTAAGGGGGTGAAAATACGTGAAACATGTTTTCGATTATTCCTCTTTAGCCATCAAACCAATCGAGACATCAAAGTGCTCTTTGCTTTTGATTGATGCTCCTGTAAATATAAAAAATACCACTTAAATATATTTTCCTAAATCAACCTCCAAAGTGGTAAAAAAAGGGTTAAATGAGTTTTCGATTTACAATCGATATGTATCGACCCCATTGAAATTTATATATCGACGTGATTTTTGTTTAAGATTGGTGCTTACTCAAATACCTGAAATGTAATTTCACAAATTTTCGAAATTCCCCACCTGAGGTGAAAAGTGATTAAATGTGTTTTCAATTAATCGTCGATATATCTTGAACCCAGTGGGCTTAGCGCGCTATTGTCGTGTTTTTTACGTTCAAGAGACATAGTAAAGTAGTCTAAAATGTGACTCAAGGATTTTTCGAAATTCTGTCTCTTAGGAGGTGAAAAAACCCGACATGTGTTTTTAGATAAATCTTGAATATATATTGAACCCATCGAGATATTCAGTTTAATTTAGCTTCAGACTGATGACTAGGTAAGTGGCAGCAAAATATTTAAGATTTTTCAAAATTCGAACTCCCAGTATTCTACATAGGTTATATGTGATTTTTAATGAGTGATCGATTTTGTTTCGACTAAACGAGCTATCGTCGTGATTTTCACTTCACTTGGATACTTGAACAAATATGTTGCGTGTGAAATTAACATTTTTCGAAATTCGGCACTTAAAGGGGCGAAAAGGCATAAACTTTGTTTTCTATCAGCTGATGATACTTATCTAACCAGTAGAGATATTGAGGTGGTGTTCACGTCAGAATGATGCTTACGTAAGTGTCTAAGAAAGTAATGCAAGTTTTTTATTTTACAAGATAACTTAATTATTAAGAAAAAAACTTCGTTTGTATATTTTCAAGGCAAACGATCCGAAAATAAGTACGACCAGCGAGAAACAAATTATACAGGAACTTAATTCTACAGTTTTATCGATACGTGTTGCTGTACAACCTGTATGAGCCTAGGAAGGTAATGTTTTACTTTTAAATTTAATATTCGTGAATAATTTCGACGTTTTGTAGCGCAGATATTTGTAGCTTCAGTCTATTGTTCCAAAAGTTCTTGGCTTTAATTCCTTTAAAGGCTGTGCAAATGTGTAATTCTGACACAAAAACCGCAAGATAGATTAACTTAGTGCAATTTGGATGAAGTCGTTCAAAAGTGGTAAAAATGTATTATGCAGTCCACTGTCCAGTGAAGTTCCTCGACAGCGTCATCCCACATACATCATCTCATTAACCTCAAGGTTGGGACACCAAAATAAGTTTACATTTTGCAATACATTATCCCACCAAAACTGCGTAATGGCACTTAACTTTAAGTGAAGGTTTTGAGAAACAAGTATGTTATTGAGAGCACCATCATCAATGGTTGTGTTCGAGGGAAACCTGTCTTCACACCACTTAATCTGTGTATTTAATTCGATAATTCTCTTACATTTAGGAGTATGTAAATTCCCCTCAACGTCAATTTTGCTATGACTATGAATAAGGCCTAAGCCAAGTCGCTATTAGTGGCAGGGACAAAGTTAAGACTGCTTTTCGCGTGGACAGCCATAGCTACTTATCCTGATGCAGAATTAACTCGACTAGCAGCTTTGTCATTCTTACACTTGATGACAGATCTACAAATATGGTATACAAAGATGTTTTTCAATTTCAGCAAATATTATCTGCTGTTAGTAACACACGCGAGCAAAGCCTCGGGCACACTGTTAGTTCTACGAAAACTATTTAGCTGTTTTTTCACATCGTAAGTTACAAATTCTACGATAGTATTAATTTTGTTTTGTAGTTATTCTATTTACAAAATACGAAATTTATTTTTAAATCAAAAATTATTTGCTGTTTACAAAATAACACTACGGGCTCTTAATTAACACTATTACTGTTTCTAATGGGTATTATGAGACCTGAAAAATTCGTGTTTTCGTTTGAGAACAAACAAGATTTCAAACAACTGTGAGTTCGTATCTTCTTTATAGTTGGTCCTTTACCTGTTTGATACCTCCAGTAAAGCTCTTCGCCAATAATAAATTAGCATCTAAATACAGGCCCAATCACGTGGTATCACTAGGTCAGCGGGCATGTGATGAACAGCTGCTGTATGCTTGAGTTAAAAAAGAACCTTGGAGGATAGCCTACATGTCAGTGAACACGCGAATTTTTCAAGCCTCTATGGATGTGTATATGTTTTTCAACCTAAAAGTGGAGAATAAAACGTAAGTGAACTGTAGGTGACCAATTAACGGAGGTATGTGGTAATTTAGCGTGCTACTTCACCTCGGTAAATTTTACACTCTTACTCTCCAAATATTTACCGCACTAACCTGATCACGTGGTTGATTTAGTAACCTAAATAATCGTTTCGGACTCGGCCTAAATGCTGCGTGGTTCGACTACTGGTATGCAGCCTGAAGGATGCGCACTGTGGAACATCATTTAGAAACGTGAATTTTTCACGAAAAGATTTTTGCACCACTTCACTGAAAAAAAAAATACTTATTAGTCACTGCAAAATATTTTGTTAAAATGGACCTCACCAAGTTTTATTGTAGTGACCACAAAATAATTTGCTGTTCCCAATAAAGTTTTGCAGTGACTACAAAAACATTTTGTAACCACTACAAAAAAATTTGGTAAGGTCCATTTTAACAAAATGTTTTGCTGTGACTAATAAGTATTTTTTTCTGTGTTTGTTTCAATGCCTTACGTGCACATCTGCATCTCTGCTTCATTGTTACTGGCAGCGTGTCTTTGTTCAGACTGGTCTCTAATCTGACTGCACCAATCAGAACAAGGTTATCGTAACATCAAACGTCTGTGATTTGAAAGTAGAACACCAATACAAGTGAGAGTTAAAGCTTCCAATCACTGGTCATGAGTGTGAGCTGTGGATGAGCACACAAATAATTGAAAAAAAAATGGTGCAGAAATATGTTCTCCGGGTGTTTAATTTTGGCAACTTTCAACACAATTAATATATGTAAAAAAAATTTTTCCTAGACATGCATGCTGATATAGATCCAGATGTTTCGCGAATTAAGGTGAGGAGTTGCTGGATTTCTGACTAATGTACATGTAAGTTACTTTTTAAATTGGGTAATTGTTCACAAAATGTGTCCTTCAGAACTTTGAACCACTGACGAACCTGCATGGAAACATTCACGAACTCCCATGATACACTATCAAAAGTGCAAACTCTCAATCATTGGAACAGCAACCAATAAAAAAGAGCTGAGGTAAGAGTGTAGACAGTACTGTGGAGTTGAGACGGTTGATCGTGAACTCACGAAATTTATAAAAAAATAATTTATATCTGGAGTTTAAACACTGAGTTTCCAAACATCCATGTTATGACACATTTGTAAGTTAGTCAAAGTTTCTGCAGATTCA
Source organism: Medauroidea extradentata (assembly GCA_003012365.1). Taxonomy (NCBI): domain Eukaryota; kingdom Metazoa; phylum Arthropoda; class Insecta; order Phasmatodea; family Phasmatidae; genus Medauroidea; species Medauroidea extradentata. The sequence continues at coordinate 58,892 of PNEQ01067969.1, read as the reverse complement.
CAAAATACGCAAATGATATCTTTCAACTTAACCTGCAAATGTTTTCTGATTCGTGGAATAGTGCTAAAAGGAATATTATTGTCATTTTTAAAAAATCAATAAATACATTTCCAATCATTTCGACCTTTAAATTATGTAATTTTTTAGTTTCATACCAGTGTATTTTAAACTAATTCGTCGTTTCAAGTGAAAGGAACAAAAATAATTTTTTAAGTTATGCATTGGTAGGTATATTTTAAGGAGAATTTGAAACTTTACTTTGCTCGCATGTAAATTTCCATTACACATAATTTGTGTTAAGTTATTTGTATCGCCAAATTCTGCGAATAAAAAGGATTATAATCTACATAGTAAGTGATTACAGCCCGGAAAGGTCACTATTTCGCGGTCAAGGACACACACATAACGAAAAACAACTCACTTACTGGAATGATATATTTCTCACTGGAAGTGAATGGAAGCAAGTAATATGCAAGAAGGCGCAATGAAACTTGATTGAAATTTTTAAATAAATTCTTAATTGAAAGATAGTTATTTCATTTCAATAATTATAAACTACAAAAATATTTCGTTGTGATGTATATGTACCTTGATTCCACACACAAAATTTAATTTCAGTTTGAACGATTTCATTTCAGTAAGTCATTCAGTTTTAATATTTGTATGAATCCGTAAAATTTCGATTTTGACGTTTTAACACACAATAATTTGAAAACAGAATGTTTTTTTTTTCATGTAAGGAAAAGGTATTTATAACTTTATAAATGTGTTATAGTTTATTTGTGAAAATATTTCCATGTTTCAGCGGTAATTTTAGTATTCTAAATGGTTACGTGACCCAATTTAATACACATAAATGATAACTTATGTTATTATGAATTAAGTTTTTAATTTCAACTAATATACATGAATACTGAATGTTCTACGTGTTTCGATATACCCATATCGAATTTCTAATTGCTTAATTATAACATATCTGAGTAAACATTTCTCTTGTTGAGTTTTTGGAATTTAACAAAGTTTGTAATATTTTTGTCCTAAACGGTCGATAGCGTAATTATTTTAAATTACTAAATCAGGTCACGAGACCATTTAGTTAGCAAAGAGCGGCACCTAATTGTGGAATTATTTAGTGTAAAGGCGTATATGACGTTCCCGATAAGCTGAAACTTTCGAAACCTTTGTTTTTTTTTCGCCAATTTGTAATTTTTTTCTACTTTCTAGAACCCCATGTAATGTTCAAAATGAAAATGTATATAAATGCACAGGGGGAATTGGCAAAATAAGACAAGGGGGCAGAATGGGGTACCCAAAATATGAAGTGAAAATGTATTTCTTAATCGTTCATCAGTGACACCTTAAAAATTATGTAAATTATCACTTTTAATAGTATTACATACATTAAATTTGGAGTGTCAAAACGTTTTTATAAAAAAAATATAATTTTGACAGATTTTAAAACTTTTGCATGACTTAAAGAGGAATTAAATTGAAAACCACGCGAACGAAGTCACGGTAAATAACTAGTGAAATATATATTTTTCAATATTATTTCAGTTAAGGCGACGTCTAAGAGTTGACGTTGTGTACCTTGACACGTGATGACGAGCAGATGCAGCACGCTGACGGTGAGGCAGCCCCCATGCCTGCCCCGCCGGCCGGCCATGGAGACACACACACGGGCTAGCCGCACACACGCACACACACACACTACTCGCGTCACATCGGTGGAGGACAACTAGCAGCCGCTGAACACCGGCAACCCGCACGGCACGGCTGCAGCGCGCGCACTGGCCCGGGGTTGGCGGGATGCGCAACTCGACCAGTGCCACCAGAAGGGGCTGATGTCTACTGCGCATGCTCCGCCGGACATGTCCGCGCCGCCCGCCAGCCTGCCTTGTAAACAGCGTGCTAGCAGAACTCTTATTTCTAACAAACTTCTAAACGTGTTTCTTATATGTGCATTTACAAAAAGAACAAACAATGCAAACTATGTCGTAATGGTAGTTTCAAAACACTACGTTAATTAAAATTATAGTTTCGAAGTCCCTCAAAATAGCTTTTTCCATGTGTTTTATCAATACAACTGATCATGGGATTTGCGTGAAACTATGACAGAAAAGTGTGTGGGACTTAGCTTAAAACTTTCCACCAGTAAAATTGTGGCGTACCACTGAAAGTGTCGGTTAGGTGAACATACAATGGGGTTTCTCAAACCTCGTTTGTATCGCGTGTTGCCTACCAGTAAGGATACTAGTTTTCTGCGTCCATTTTCTCTAAAACTGTTCAATTGAGAGTGTTGTGACAAGGCAACATTTTTTGTTCATTGGGCCCAATTCCTACAAACTGTCATTTAGTAGCAATAAAAAATGGAACGATGAAACATTCTAGGTCAAAAGGGGCAGCGGTTTAGTGGAGTGGTTAGAGCACTTGCCTTCCACCATTGCGATCAGGGTTCGATTCCCGGCGGGGTCGGTCACCGGATCTTATCATGTGGGAATCGTGCCGGACGATGGCGCTGTTCGGCGGGTTTTCTCGGGGATCTGACATTTCCCCGGCCCTTCTTTCCGATGCTGCTCCATACATCATTTCAACTCTCACCAGCGTTAAAAACCTAGATAGTAAGGCTCCCACCTGCCTTGTAAACGGCGTTGCAGCGTGCTAGCAGAACTCTTTTATTTCTTCTACGAAACTTCTAAACGTATTTCTCGCGTGTGGATTTACGAAAAAAAGCACACACTTCAAAACATCACGTTTATTAAAAATATCATTTTGGAACCCCTCAAAATGGCTGAAAACGGCTTTTTCAATCTATTATAACCAAGCAACTACTCACGGGATTTGTGTGAAACTACAATAGAAACGCGTATTGACTATGCTCAAAATTTTTACCAATCAAAACATGTCACCACTGAAAGTGTCAGTCAGGCGAGTGATCTACGATACCCCTGCACGCCGTTTCAGTGTCTTGCGATAGAGGTGATACCGCACCAGATGAGCCGGTCAACATCGCCCTTGGCGCCGCGCCTCACGCACACAAACACACGGCCACCAGGCGAGCACCTTAAGGTGGGGTCTCACCCCGCGTCTTCAATTATTTTATTTTATTTTTTTCTTTAATTCTGAGAAGGAAACTGTGAAATCTGCTATTGTAGAGTGGATTCTGTTTCCCTTGCACTACAATACAAGCATCGTGTTGCGGATTCAACATTGTTACTTCTGCTGGGTTTTACTGGACTTTAATAGTCGTTATATAGTTGATTCCGCAGCATTAAGGGTTTTCCTGTTATAATGGAAGATACGTAATTAGAATTAAGACACGTTTTATATAAAAGTATAAAAATATGTAATTAATTTGTACAGTTCGGTTACATTAAAAGTTACCCGCGGAGAAGCTTAACTTAGTACTCTGGCCACAGCAATGTAAATAGTCCAGTTGATGTGCAGATATGTCTTGACGTGCTCTCACCTTGTAATAACCCCGGCAGTCTGGTTGTGGTCGAGGTTACGACGGTCGAGCACGGTAAGTCAGTACCTCGGGCAGCAACATGGCGTATTGGTGGTCACATGGCGGCCCCCTGCCCGCCCTATGTACCTCTTAAATACTAGCCATGTATTACAAACATGTCCCCGTTTATCCCGTCTACTGGCGGAAGTACGCTGGGGCGTACAACGTCCTCGGGGCTGCAGACATTCCTCGTCGCCGTGTTTAGTAACCTGCCGCAGATATTCGGCGACCTTCGACACTGCACTTTACTAATATGCTCTGGTCTCGTGCCATAACATCCAGCTTGGGGACACTTCACATTCACGAAAACTCTGTGATTGGTCAGTTTATACCCTTAACCGTACAGTCCAACTAGCGGCAAAAATTGTCTCTTATCGAACTAAAGGCGGTTCGGGATAAAGCGAGCACCAAAAACGCCTTGCTGATGTTCTATGTAGGCAGCCAATTCGTATCTTTCCGCGCGTAACGTCTAACCTCTCTAGACACGTCATTTAACGTTTACGCGTGTAAGATAAATTGTGCGGTCAGTATGAATCGATACAGTTTGATAAAAAAAGATAATTAATTACGTAAAATTTAATTATGTAGATTTCGATTGGCTTTGTTTCTGTATTGTTGTAATAAATAGGAAAATACTCGGAACTATATTGCGTAACTTTTCTGCCAACCGTACATGCAGTAAGGCAACTATAATGTCGGATTACACGCAGTAACGGCTAGTGATGTTTTTCAAAGGTTATATTTTTAGTTTACACTTTATCCCGAACGACCTATGATAAATGTTATTTTCCTAACCTGTAATAACATTTACAGAATACAGTTTCACGCGTCCAAATATTCGCGATCGCAGCTTCTTTATCAACTGCTCACTAATCTGCTTTCGGTCGGGGTCAGTGCCTGTTAGTAGATAAGAGTCGTTATTTGGCGCGAGGGAAATGTAAACCGTATACTTAACCAAAACCACAATACAGTGAAACTAAATGCACTATGTCATATGTCATATGTATTATAAATTAAATAACGTACGAAAAATATGCTGTGGTGGGCCAAATTTAGTATTTAACATGTATTGTACAAAGTACGTTGGCTTCTTTCTCAACATTACAAAACCCTTAACACCATTGCAGGCGTTCATTGCAATCATAGTGATTGACAAAAGTCTGGTCATGTGACTGATCAGCCTACTCGAGCTCCTGAGCTTTCGTAAACGCCTATAATTGATCTTACACGAACGAACGGAACATTTTTTGAGAGCTGTAAAGTGTAATTTCAGAAAAGAAATCCATAATATTTTATTTGTGGGTCCGTGTTTCAGTAAAGTGCAAGTTTGAGTGAAGATGAAATTATTAAGGTGGCCGCATGGGTTGACGTGTTTGGCGCGATCGTGATCTAGAAGTGCGGACGCGGTAAGGACGACCCAGCACGTGCATCACGCCTCACCCTAGCCTCTAGGCGCGATGAGCAATTTTCGAATAATCTTGTAATGACTGAAGCTCTACGCAACGCTCGTCGGTCAGGGCATGCGGCCGCCTTAAGATATCACAGAAAATGATGGAAACAAATTGTTTTTAGTTAAATTACACACAGAACCTTGCAAGCAATACTGTCAGATCAAGCGATTGAACGAATCTTACAGACTATTAAAGAGCTTCCTTCTTGCTCTTATGTAACTACACACTGTAATAATTCACGAAGGTAGACCGGGTAGAGTAAAATTAAAACACGAGGAGTTCAAACTGTGATTTTTATCTAGATTATGCCTTAGAGATCTTTACACTGAATGTGAAGATAAGAAGTAATAATTAAAGCGGTCTGTAAAAGTTTATCCACCAAAAGTATGCACTTATCGTTCAATCGGTATTGCATAGTATTACAATATTTTCGTTCGAATGATACAGTTTTATTGTTACTTTTCTACGTTAATAATATGTAGGCCTATATGTGGTTTAAATAATAACTTTTATGTAAGTTCGTTGGTTTCTTTGCAATTAGTAAAGTATGATATACTTTTACGTCTACTGTCGTTCATTTTAAGTATGTACAGATGTCAAATTCTGTATTTTAAAATCTCTTAATAAGTAGACAGACAGTGAACTCTTGAACGACGGGTGGGTGATATTTGTTGTCATTTGAACTATAAAACAACTGTCTTATGAAAGATATAGCAAAATATAAATGAAAACTAAAAATTCTTACCTTGATGTGTATTCTCATGGTTGGTGTTTTGTGAATGTTAAAGTCTGCTTCATGTAACTTGTCCGTATTTTGACATTTCTCTTCTGAGAACTGTGTGCGACAATCCCATTGTTTGGAGCTTTAAACCTACCTGGCTTCCTGGAAAAATACGGTCTTCGCAAACCTGTGTACAGACACGTTTCTCAGAAGTTAACTGTCAAAATACGGAACACTTACGTGACACAGACTATATCAGTATGTTCCATGTGGATGATCACTTTCAGCGTTCAGTCTGGGTGTTCATGGTATGTTGTGTCCGTGGATATTCAGTGCGTGTTCACTGTGTGAGTTTTTTGGGTGCTCTTTTTCTTTGCTCGCTGAAATGAGCGCTTTCTCGCCATTCCTGCTCTCCTGAATCCTTTCGCAGTGAACGCGTAACATATTCGCGGTCTCACCTCGGCGAATATTACGCATTCCGTTCATTCAAGCATCCCGGTAATTCCTCGCCAGCTCTATGGTGAGTCAGAGGGAGAGCGATAAGAATAATGGGAGGGGATAGTAATATGTTTACCATTGGATTTCCGCCTAAATTTTCACACCTTCTTGCGTTATTGTATTCTTCGGGCTTTCAGTTGACTAATTTGTAGAGACCGGAAAAATTCGCGGGTTGAGTGACCTATAGGCTAGACTCCAAGAATATATGTGCATTCTAGCAAACAATAGCTGCTCATTGGCTGTTCGCTGACATGTGATGTGGGCCTTCATTTAGTTACGTCTTTGTTATTGACTCAGCGACTTCCAGAACTTGTCATACGAGTCGAGTGCCAATCGCGAAAGTAACACGAACTTATAGTAGTTGGAAATATAGCTTGTTCCCAAAAGAAAACGCAAATTTTTCAGATCCATACTAATTTGTAAAATAATTATAACGCAACACTTACTATACCTACAATATTTTGGTCGTTTGACATAACCTTACTAGCCTTTGTAAGCCTACGACGATTTCGTTTCTGTCCCGTCCTCTTTCTCAGTCTTCACCGCACGTTCGGTGATTTATAGAAGGACTCGTGTTCGATATTCTTATTTTGGTTCTCCGTCGCTCTTGAAGTCGCTGCAGGTTAATGCTTAGATGATTATTCACAGTAGATTATAACAGCTTCTCTATATCTTGGTATGAAGGAAATGCTAATAGAAGCAGCGCGATACTACGTAAAAGACTTGAGAGCTCAACATACGAGAGGCAATGCCTGGGAAGAGATAGAGAAGAAGTTGTAAATAAAACAAACATCACAGATGCAAGCGTTTATATTGCAGGCTGAATATAGAGACAAGCCTTGTAGTATGTGCATGCATGCACGTCTAAATAAAAGATTTGAAACACTTAATCCCCAAGGACATTAAGTGGCTTAATCGAGGCTCTACTAATTATGTGATGTTATTTACGTATTTGACTGATTTATGTGCGATTTGCTGGCTCTTCTTTGTGTCTTTTAACTTATTATAGGCGGCGAAAAGATTTTTGGTCCATTTGGTTCCAGTGCATTTTGTGCACCTCTGCAGCTCAGCTTCATAGTCTCACTGTGTTGGGGTTCTACTACGGCAAATCACAGAGGTGCTGTGTCAAAATAGCATTTTTCAGATTGGTGCAGTCAAATGGGAGACAAGTCTGAGCAAAGACACGCTACCAATAACTGGTCATGTAATAGAGCTGCGACGTAAGGCAATGAAACAATGGTGCAGAACTCTTTTCGCGGTAAACTCGAGGCTCTAATTATTGGCTCAGAATGTTCTCATCTGCAATCAGTGAGTGAACGTACAACAGTTTACATTACAGTCAGTTGTCAATAAATATCTCGAAAGTTTGAAGGCCTCATCATATTTTCATACACTTGAAGCCCTTCGAGAAATCCGACAATATACCACATTCACGGGTCCCGCCTACCTGCGCGTTAAGAGTCTCAGAAGTAACGAAGATATAAGGGCGACCTTGAAGCGCGCATCAAATAGCGTATCGCCATAACGGACCAAGTCCTGAACTAGCAAGTAGGATTTCCACTGATTCAATTTTTAATACGGGACATTAAGTGGAGAACTTACTTATTATTGGGGGAAAATTTAAAGCATACGCGTTTGTGTATGAGTTTCACATACGTCCAGTTAGTACATTTTGATGAACGGCAATATGAAAAGTTCGTTTTCAGCTGTGTTGCATGGCTTATAAACAGTACTTTTAATGAGCATGGTGTCTTAATAATGACTTTACGATCTTGTCCAAAATGTGTTTTCTTTCCTTACATTTATTGACACAATGGACATGGATGGAATAGTTTCGTACCTCTTTGCGAACACACTGCGACGCATTTGAAGCGTGAGGTCGGCAGCGCCCTTAAGGGTGTTCTAGTGCAATAAATCATTATTTTATATTTTTATGAATTATTGTTAGTTTTATGGACGATACTTGTGAGTACAATTTCCTCTTATGAAACAATTTTAGCTCTCATAGTTTTCTCATAAAGCGCGTCAAAGTCAAAATATGTTTGTTACACTGCCATAGTGAAAACCAACTGACGTACTTAATCAAAATAACTCACTGTGAACTTACGTCTCACGAGCTATGCAATAAAACATTAAAATAGCCCACAACGTAATTTTTTGAACTAAAAAAATTGCAGAAGTATAGAAAAAAGTTCAAATTCAGAATTTCTTTAAAATAAAAAACTGTTTGCGGGATTTTTTTCAAATGTTTTATTTTTTTTTTTTTTTTTTTTTTTACGTAGCTCGTAGTCTGTTATTTTACTGGGAATTATTTCACGTACGTAAGTCAACTGGTTTGCACTATTTGCAAGGCAGCAGAACATGCAAATTTTGACTTTGACGCATCGTTATGATAAAAACTACGCCAGCTAAAATTGTTCTATAAAATGAAACTGCACTCACAAGTATCGTCTTCAAAACAAACACTATTTCATATAAATATAAAATTGTGACTTTATCGCACTGAACACCCTGAAGGGCATGCCCTATTGTTTCTGTTCTTTATGCGATAATAATTTTTTTCTGCTTGAAGTGCATTTCCTTCTGTTGTATTAGCGTTATTTACTAAAACTATTTGTCACCAGAAAGTTGTGAATATTTACAAGACAGAGTGTTCTCACTATTATAGTCAAGGCAAGAACAATTTACACCAAAAAAGTGTTTTATTGCTTGCATCGAACCAAGGCAGTCATCATCCATTTAATTTAAGTTGCCTTTAAAATAGCCTATTTGCACACAGGATATTTTTTACGAAGTTTATATTGAATCCACAAATCTTGAAAAAGAAAAATAATACATTTATGTCGTGTTGCGAAGGACGAATCTATTTAGAATTATTACCCTGAATCACATAGTTTGAGGTGGTGTTATTTAATACACTGTTATTTCGTGTTTTGACTAAACATTTTTTTAGATGTCAACTGTATGATTTTATACCATACCGACAAACTCAGTGTGAGAATATTAACATAAAATGTGTATAACTTATTCGATAATGCTTCCTTATGGCAGTACGCTCCGTAAATAAGAAGCTAAAATACAAATTTATTTTAAACATTACCAAAAGTATTTAAAGTTCAACAGATATTGATCTTGAATAGATAAATGCAACTACAGCACAGCAAATTGACGCTGTCAACAAATAAAGCTGATATAAAGATTAAGGACTGCGAACTTAATGTTGCATACTGTGGCGTAATGTAGAAGTATATTATTTTTTGAACACAAATGAATCACATCGCTAAAATGTACGAAAAAGATCGTATGTAGCCTTCTGTTGTCAACCTTAACCTCATCGACAGTAAGAAATTTGGAATCGTAAATGTGTATATTCTTGGATTTTCTGGTAACATGTCTCTGCTGTCCTACACCCGGTCTACTCCCGTGTGATGAGAGTTGCGGACCTGTCAGGCTTAGTACCGCTATTGTTTCTCAACTGAAATCACGATTTCTTATATAAAAAAAAACATTAGGTTGGCTAACTATTTAGTTCGCATTAACACTTTGAATAATAGGCTACCCATGTACTGCAGGATTTGTCGGCACCCTACACATACGATGGGATTTAAGGTTATACATAACACAAAAAAGTTTATCGTTAATCTTACATTTCTCAATTTTAATGTTTGATGAGAAACGAAATCACGCTTCTACATCACGAGATTGTATGCAACACCAATGTTGTAACCTCTATTATAGGCAATTTTCAGAACGACTGCTCACGAAATGGTTTACCTGTCTGTTTGTGCCTGTGTTTGACTGTAGGTAAGTATATTGTAGTAAAGTTGGTATTTTGAATTATATCATAATGACATGTATAAGTATTTTTGTTATAATGTGATAAGTACTATGTATAAATCTGACGCAGAACTCTGTATACGTTTCGTTTGTTTGAATACAACTATATTCCTTCCGGAACTTCTCTATGTCGTGTTTCCTCACAACAGCTTATCAATTTTTGCAGCAGTTTTAACAACAGCTAACCAATTTTTAAAAACATTTTTTTTTCGTTTATAGTGTTAAAAAATATATTCAATAATACCATATTTTTTAAATTTGAGTTTATCTTCAATGTTTTATTTATTATTTTACAGTAAAATTATTTTTAACTCTGCAACACTTTGTTTTTCGAAATTTAATACCGTTTTAACTTCAAAATACAATGATATTTATATTGTCAAAGTTTTATTTTATGTTTGAATTTAAAAGCCGCCATTTTTTAGGACGACATAATATGAATGGCGTAAGTCCACGGTTTTGTTAAAAATCACTCAATCCCTTTGAATAACTCATTAAAAAGGAGAAGTCAAAACGTATTATTGTTGTTAATGTACGCATGGTTTAGATATTATATGATAATGGCAATACGGTAAGGTTATACGGTTAAGAGGCCTATGTACCGGACGTAATTTTCTGTGTTTGTTCCGTGGAGACAGGGGAACGATACTGTTCATATTGCCACACACTGCGATAACAGCATCGCCTCTATTCTCTGCGCGCCAAACTGTCGTGCAGTGTATTCGTTTAACTCTTTTTCCTATGGGGCTTTAAGCGAATACCCTACAATTTTACATTTGGATAGTTTGCAGTTAAGCACAACGCACGCATCTACAGTAGTGTTGCATTTTACGAATACTGGTGGTATTTTTAAGGTCTTAAATAACAGTTTTCAGTCATTTTGTGCTACCCCAAAATTATATTTCTAATCAACATGATGAATTTTTGTGATGATAGAAGCATTGTCACGACAGTGTAGTCTTTTCGTAGATAAACATATCTTGAAACAAGTTTAGCATGATCTTCAATAAAAACTGTGCAATGGGAGTGCATTACTGGATTTATTTGCTTGGACATATTCCATTGCGACATAAACGACTGTCGAAAGATAACTAAAAATTAGACAAAAACATTAATAAGCAGAGTATAGTCAACAGGATACAATACACAACATATAAGTCCAAAAACGGAATCGGTAAAACAGATATCTGTTCGTTCCTTGTTTTATTTGACCCGATTACATTTTTGAAATTTTGTGTTGTGTATTGTATCCTGTTGTCTAAAGCGTACTCTGCTTAGTTATGTTTTTTTGTCATAGTTTTAGTTTTCTTCTGACAGTCATTTATTTCGCAATGGAGTATGTCCAAGCAACTAAATCCAGACAAGTTGAGCAGTTTCGCGTAGAGAAGAAGAAACATGGCAAGCTACAACACTGTCAATACGCCTCTGGTGAAAGGTATACCGACAAGACCTTGATCTGATGTCAGGGTTTAAGAATATGAAACAAAAATTAAATAGTAGTGTGCAGTTTTCAATTGCAATTATTAGTAGTGCACTAACAGCATTGGTATATACTAGAACTATCCTATACAAACGGCAATACTACAGATTTACTGCTGTGTTGTCAATGTGTCGTATCTTCCTCGTGTTAACACATTTATGCAGTCAGCCGTCTCGATTTCCAAGCGGACTGGGAAAGGGGCGTTTTAAATCTCAGAGCGAATTCTCTTGATGTTCTGTATCTGAGTGCTCCTAGCTTACAGTGAGAGCGAAAACAGTTTTGGGGCCTCCGCTTGCGCATCGGCAGACAATATGAATTGTCGTTCCTTCGACCTTCCCTTTCGCAAATCTCCAACCCACCCCATCCCTCGCCAATCCTTCACTCCCCCCTTCCCTGTCGCTAGTCGCAGTAATATTACACTCCCCGCCGTTTGGCCCCGTCTTACAGACGTAGTAGTACCGCGATGTCACTTGCTCCGTGATGAAGCTGAGGCAATACAAGCCCCCGGCTGCGACCGAAGATGCCCCCTTTGATCTGCGCTGCTACGAGGCGGCCCCTTACCCCTTACGACTAGGTTCCACAAACTCCATCCAACCCTTCTCAAGTCTTCCTTTTTTCCTCCCTTGCCCTTGTGTCGTAGCCCGGCGACATCCAATATAGCGTCTCGAAAGGGGCCGGACCCATTTTACTCCCGGGGAAGGCCAAGGCCCCCTGGCGCCAATCAGTACGCCTCGCTGGGCAGGTGGGAATAAGGCCTTGGAACCCAGCCGTTCCCAGAGACCTTGGCGGTATTAAAACAGTCGTAAACACGCCACGTACATAGGTTCAGATCCTAAGTGCTCTTACAACCAGGTTTGAAGCAATGGAGCGCCAGCGAGGAGTTAATATCTAGGATATTACTTTTAATTTTATCAGTTTTATAAAAATTACATAGATTATTCTTAGTTATACTATCAAATTGGGAAAATTTATATATTTTATACTTCCCATACTCAATGTTTGAAAACTAACGTTAAAATGTACAATTACAAGAAGTAAGTTCACAGAAGTCTGAAAATGAGTTAAACATAATTTGTTGCGTGTGTGTAAGGTTTGTTAGTTACACAAGAATCTGTTATCAGTTTATTTTAGAAACCAAGGGAACGTATGAGTTTTTATTCAAAACCAGAAATGTTTACACTAATGTAATTTTTTTTACAGAAACTATCACGGTCTCACGTACAACAGTTCACTTTTTCAGTGCAATCGGATGAGTGTATAGAAACGAATAGAAGAGAAACAAACATTAATTTATAATGTAAGGTTATTCTTGATAAAAAGGTATTCAAAACTGCTCATTTTACCTGCCATGAACATCCTTAAACAATATGGCTAACCCTTAGTGAACCAGCACACTTTTTTCGTGATACAGTTGACGAAGTGAACTCTTAATATGTTTCACAAATGCCTGAAATGACAACTTTTATGTTCGATTGAAGCTACAATACCTGTAAAATACGTCCGCGAGGCATTGAATAATTTAAGTCACGCACTGTACTTCAAAATCACTATAACATTGCTTGATAATACCCAATATCTATGTTATATTAATCAATTTAAAACAATTAAGTCAACATATGTTTTGTAAATCTTACCCAGTAGTTAATTTTTCTTGAAATGCGAATTGCCATAGATGTTTATATTAACAGGTTTAGTCATTATTATTCCCTGTTTATGATTATATTAATTAAATTCAAAAACCAAGGATCTTAAATTGCTTCTACATCTCTGAATACGAATAGGACACATTATTTTAACCCATTATTTATTTTTTCCTTATGTACGTGTTTTGTGGTATCGTCACAAGAAATCAACAACCAGCAATATTGCAGTTTTGAAAGTAACCGGTGCGAGAGTAGTAACGAAAGCGTTGGTGAAACTAGACGAGAAATTCGAAAACAAAAAGGATTTATTTAAACATGTTAACGTACCATTTTACTACGTTACATGTTGTGATATTCTACTACTAATATTGAGGTTATGTCCATATAATGGGTCTTTTGCTGTGAACCATGTTACGATTTTTATAGGAATAAGGAAAGCTAACAGCAACTTATTAGCAAACATCAAGATTAATAAGGCAAAATTAACTTACCAAATACACTGTTTACGTTTGCTACGTACATGTTTGCATCGTAAAATGACCTTTAAGAGAATACTGTTTTTTTTTTAGCGCTGTCGCAAAAAGTGGCTGACATCTGGTGACGAAAGTATGAACTAGTAAAGACGGAATCACCAAAGGTTTGGCAGTTGATGGTAATGTGAAGAATGGATGTATTTCAAACTTTTATTGCGTAGAAAACAAGTTATAAATTTGGAGGCATTTATAATCGTCCAAAATTTTACTAATTTATCAAATATATTTTGAAAATAATTTACACTACCTTTCTATGCATCTCTTACAATGAATTTAACTGACTAGCAGGTCAGAAAACATAGCTAACTTAACTCACAGAATACATTCAAATCGCGTGCTTCTAAACATCTAACAGTTAAGTTCAGCTGCACCGTTAACAATTTTGTGTCGGAATGGTGCGTGAAGTTTAACAGTGAAGTTAATTAATGTTCCTTTAGTAAAGGCGACAAGAATACACCCGACATTTGTGTCGTAATTTTAACGTGAGTTAATTCCGTTTCAGTATATTTTCCACACTTGACAGGCACGAAGCGTGACTTGATTATTACAATAGGTCGTCGCCGAAAGTTGTAATAGGTAAACCATGGCGGACAGATTGTAAGTCATCAGTGTTATGTAATTAAAAGCTGTTATGTGTTCAATGGAGATACCTGGATTATCCTTATTTTTCAGACACCTTTCGGCCTTGCAGACGCAGTTTTTCGCAGCTAGATGACACCCTTTATATGCTGTGTCACCCCTTGTGTAGAAATTACACATTTTTCGTATTTATGAATGAAGAATGTTACGAATTATCGGCAATGTCTCTTTACAGAAACATGCTATCTTATGATTATGTGTAATTATTGGACTACATTTCTATTACGAGTTATTCAATCGTTATATGGTGGAGACAATACAGTTCGTATTATCTTAACTATTCCATAAAATGCCTTAGTATTTTGTTTACAAATTGCGTAATGCAAGTATTGTAATTAGCTAAGATACTTTTGTAATATTTTCAATTAAATCTTGTCAGTTATTTGATCAGAAAGAAATTAAGAAAAGTATTGTATGGTTTGTGTCACGGACTCTGAAAGCAACTCCATAGATAGACTGCTTTTGAATGTGTCAGAGGCACAAAATCAACAACGTACTTACACTGCCGATGACCGGCGTATGTAATGGAGCAATACCACTTCACTGGTATCAGGCAGGAATTTGCTATTATTCTTTATCCTACAAGACTCAAAGCTCTGGCCAAATATATTGTTTTATTTATTATGGGAAGAATAGTTGTAAATAAACCACAGCTACTAAAGGCTGTTCAATTTAAACTGAAGACTCACCAATAATCATAATGAACGAAAATTATATTTTATTGCGACCATACAGGTTATGTTTAGGGCGGTGAAAAATTTACATAGGTTTTTAGCTACACGAAAGTTATACTGAAAATAGTAAGTAAATATGGATGCAGAATAGCTATACAAATTAAGCAGTGCTCATTTTATCGTGTACAGCCTACAACGTGTGTTGTACTAACACTCTGAAAAAAAAAATTATTGTTGGAATTACCATACTTCTGTTAAAATAGGGACAACAGATCAGCTTGGTTGTAGGTACTATCTGGGTTGTTCCTGTAACATTCTGTTCTGTAGAAGTAACACTACGTTCTGTCAAAGAAAGATTCTCTTTGCTCGTTCTACGTAACATATTGTTACTTGTACAGAACAGAGTGTTGCAGAAACAATCCAGATGGTACTGACAACCATACTACACTGTTGTTCCTATTTTAACAGAAATATGGTAACGTCAACAATACTTTTCTTTCATTGCAAGGGCGGCAGTCTCCCGCAGAAACGGCAGTTAGAAGAAGCTTACTTAACAGTTTTGAGGGTCCGGAAATTCATGTTCCAAATAAGGGGACCAAATTATTATACTAATAGTGACAAAGTTTCAAGTTTGTGGTCTTTCAAAAGATGTACAAGAGTAAAGCGCGTTATATATTTTCGTCGGTAAGTAATTATCACAACTCGCTACAAGACATTTCAAGCGTGGTTCCTGTTTAAGCTGTTTCTTTTAATATTATTTTTGAATTCTAAACGGGAGCAGATATTTTGAATTTTAAAACTGTCAGATATATTTTTTGAAAATTGTTTTTGCTACGTAGCCTAATGTCTTCAAACATTTGTTTTTATAGTTTAGGCTAATCGTCGACAATAATAAAATAAATAAGTGTATAATGAGCTAAAATTATTACAATCATTGCTTTCGAAAATTAGGCGACATAGTAAAACCACTTCCAACGCATCCATATGAGTTTTTTTCGGTATTATCTCTCTTATAGAATTTAAAAAATAATGATCCCAACTGTCAAAAAAACTGTAGATAGGAACACATGTAGCCCCATGTAAGTTTTATTTTTAAAGTTATCGCCTAGACATTTTCAATAGCCCTCGTTTATTACTGAGCTAACGAACAAATTATCTGAACATGTTAGCTGGTAATAAGCTTCATGACATTTGCTGTCGTGGTGCTGTAACTTCCAGTACTTCTCAGCTGATATGTGTTGTCCGCTTCTGTGAGGTCAAATAGAACACACTCACTCCTACCGCATTGTCATTTAGTCTGAAAATTTGCTTCTGTAAGTGTCACTCGCCTGTACCAAAAAACCGAGGTGGCGTACATGTCGTTTGCGAGTAGTTGATGTCTGACGTGTGACATGCGATGGTATAGCTAATTTGCGCTGCAGTGTGAACTGTCAATTCTAGGCTGCTAACCAAACCACCAATTCAGGTCACAAATGTCACTTGTAAACAGCAAATTAAAAAAAAGCAGACGTATGAACGAAACGTCGCTTGTCTCGAAGTGTACATAATTTTCGTATCAGTTCCGTCATGTTTTAAACAAACCAGTCTTTGTCAATTCAAAAAGTTGAATGCAGACATTTTACAGCAACGGAAAAGCATCTCGGGAAATGTGAGCAGTTTGATAACACACAATCTATGTTATAATTAAGTGTGTAAATGAACTGTATATAATTTTTGCAAGAGGCAAAATCACTCCTTGTTACCTCTGGTCGTCTAAAAAATATATAAATCGAGTTACAACAAAGACCGTACTTCAATTTTTTTTTCCAAATTAAAATATACCGTTGGCATGTTTAAATAAAATATTAAATTATTTTTTTTCTAATGAGTAAAGTGTAAACCTATTTGTGAATAAAACACTCTTATAATTATATAAAATGTGTAGTATACACGTATGAACAAGTATCCCATAATTCTGAATGACTGTTGAATGTAATGTATTTGGGTTTTACGTCTCGTCTACAGCCAGATCATCAGAGATGGTGACACATGACTTGATACAATGACATGAGCAGTTGTAACTGACTGCATTTATGAGCAGTTTGTGAGGACTGTAGAAATTCACGTACACTTTTATTTCTAGGGAAAGGAATTTTTGGTGAAAAGATTTTTGCCCCACTTTGTTTCAGTGCCTTACGTACACACCTGCATCTCAACTTCATGACCATTGGCAGAATTCTTTTGTGCAGAGTGGTTATTCATTTTAGTTTACAAATCAGTATACGGATAGCTGCCACATATCACGTCAGTGATTTGCGGGTTTAACCTCAAGACGCTGGGTGTTAACGGCATCCAATCAGTGACTACAAAGCCGAGATGCAGGTGCGAACGTAAGGCACTGAAACAAAGTACTGCAAAAATCTTTTCGCGATATTTCCTATCTCTATTTATTACTGATCTAACCAATCGGTAGTTTCCTAGAGTGAAACAAACAAACAAACATTTTGAATTATAGGTCCTGATTGATAAAGAATATAGTTATAAGGCTACATCCTTGGAGAAGTAGTCTGTATACAAATCGATTCACACGTTTATGGTCGGACTGTCTTGTATTCGTTCACGGTCTTCAGCAAACAATACTCAGTGTATGCCAATCGGTCATACGTGAACAAACGAAAGACTTTGGCAGATACATTCTCTTTGCGAGAGGACGCCGTTACTGCGGTATTAGGACGGTAGAAAGACGTAGCTAACAAGGTCTGTGACTGTCACTGGGGTGCGCGGAATACTGGAGCAAGACGAGAGGAAATGTGCAATGATTCCAAAGTATTCTCCGCTGAAATCCATTTTCTGCCGTCTCTTTCCCCCCTCCTCACATTTTTCTCTCCTCTTCTGGCAGCCAAATTACCGGATGGAAAAGTTTCCTCGTTAATGTTAATAAGCCCCGCGACCGCGTTCAAAAAGCCCGCGCTGCCTGCACCCCTCCTGACCTTTCTTCCATTTCCCGCGTCCGGTCGAAGGAAGTTGCGGCGGGATGTCATTTTCGCGGGATTTAATTTTTTTTCAGGATAAAAAAAAAGTTGGCTCTGGGAACGAGTAAGAAAATCCTGGGGCACTGTAAAGGCAGTCCCGTGAACTTTCCGCGTACTGAAGAGGCTACTTTGGTTGAGAAAGCCGCTACCTGGGGCTCGTCAGTGGTGTAGGGAGGATATGTTCCAAGGGAACCGGTGTCAATCAATAAACGTATTTTGGCGGTTGAATTGCTAGAATGTTTCACAACCCGAGAAAATTTCAGGCCACTCCGGTAGCAGTGGTATTTGCAAACGCACTGCAAATAGTTTATCGCCATTGACAGTTTTTGGCTACCTGAGTAGTGATGTAAGTTACATGGTTCGTTTACAAGGAATGGCTGTTGTTCAGTTATTTACGTTTAAGTATAATGCACAGGCAGACATGGATTTGAAATTTGGAGCGGAAATGTACAGTAGTTCACGTCGTAGTATGCTATTTCCAGGTTAATATACGAAATAATAAATTTTAATATAATAAATTACAGTATACGTACGATAATGCTTGTGGTGTTGTGATATTAAATATTTCTTCCAGCACAAAAATATTGGTTCCGGCATGCTAAATATTATTATTGTCTGCTCACATTGTGATAAATATATACTTCACATTTCAATACTATCTGTGACTAACGTAAAGCAAGAGACAATTTGGAATTCCCGTTCGAATCGGGCAATTTCGGTAACAAATAATCATTTTAACGCTTGCTTGTTTGCTTGTATATGCAAATGTTCCACTTTAAACAATTGTAACCAGCCTATTACCGATTCACTCGCAGAAATACGCCTAATGGCTACCAGTGGCGTGTGGTTGTGGTTTTGCTACGGTAAGCTAAGTTTGTCGTCAACTGCACGTGTTTGCCTCCACGATTACATGTCAGCCTCTTGGATGTAGTTGTGCAACGGGTGTCACACAATGTGTATAATGGATGCGTTACATCTTACTGGCAAGCGGCTGCATTACGTTCTTTTAGACACATTAGTACGGCTGTTACTGGTTCCTGCTGAAATTGTACAGTACTGAGAAAACACCAGCTTGCCTTGAAACAGCTCACCACGCGCCACTGATGACTACACACATCTCTGAGTTGACTATAGAAATATTATAGGTAGAGACAGGAAAAATTCGCGTGTTCATTGACCTGTAGGCCAGCCTCCAAGAATATATGTGTACTCAAGCAGGCACCAGCTGTTCATTGGCTGTTCACTGACACAGTGATATGGACCTTCATTTAGTTATCTTTGTTGTTGGCTCAGCGACTTCCAGGAACTGTCAAGTTCAGGAAAAGTGGTTAAACGTTTTAGTCTATTTTTTTCCTAAGGAATCGCCTGTCAGCATTTATCGGTGTTATTCAGACTCAGCCTATATATTTGGTATAAATGATTCTGTTCGAAACTTAGGGGAAAAATCGCTTCTTTTCTCCAATTGTTTCAGCAATTATATAGTTTTCTCTGACAGTGCAGAAGTAGCGGGGTCATTCGAAAAGAACTTACTCTGAAAAATCTTATTAACAGCAAACAAGCTTGTAAAATTACTGCAAAAGCCAGACAAAACAAGAAGATACCAGCATAACTGATAAGCCTACTTTCCGCAAAGAGAGTGTAAATTAACCATGAATGTTAAAATAGTTTACGTAATTTAGGAATATTAAATTGTAATATTTATTTTGACGTACTTCACACAAAATATACTTGACATAAGTCAGCTGACAAAGATATAGGCCTATACGAGTACGCAGTTTAATGAAATCGAGGAAAACATTTTCAGAGATGTCTTTCTATCATAAAGATAAAAAATAGCGGTCGTTTTCAAAATATTACTAAATGAAGAACGAGATAGGCAAAAGTCGTCAGCTTTAATTGTAGTATGTGTACCAAGTTTGATGAAATTCCTTAAAGTAATGTATATAATAAGTCAACTATGCTAAAAATAAATTTAAAAAAGCCACCATTTCGAGTATACAAACACAGAACGAACTAAATACACAATATTCAAGTTAGCTATGTATGTAGTATATGTGTATGTAATTAAGTGAAATTCTAAAAAATTATTTCCTAATAAAAAACATAAAAATGGCTGCCATTTCGAAAATAATAACAAAGAATGAACGAAGTAAACTATATTTAAGTCAGTTTTGTATGTAGTATATGTGTACAAAGTTTGGTGAGATTTTAAATAATGTTTCCTAAAATATGTAATAATATGCTAAAAATATAAATATGGCTGCCATTTTGAAAACGTGAACACATGATGAACGAAATACAAAACAGTAAAGTCAGATTTGTATGTAGTATATGTTTACCAAATTTGGTGAAGTTGTGGAAAATATTTCCTAAGATATGCAATACTATGCTATAAGTAAAAAAAATGGCCACATTTTATAAAATATGAATACAGGACAAACGAAATACATTAAAGTCATGTCATATTTGTATGTAGTATATGTGTACCAAGTTTGGTGAGATTATGAAAAATATTTCCTAAGATATATGATATTGATACTATGACAAAAATATAAAATTTGCCACCATTTTGAAAATATGATGACAGGAGGAAAGACATACACAAAAGTTGAGCCAGCTTTGTATGTATTAGATTTGTACGAATTTTTTTATGAAATTCTAAAGTACGGTTCGTTAGACAACTAGCTTGATCCAGAAATGTTAAAATGGCCGCTACTTTGAAAATATGATAAGGGCATAAACTAAATATATAAAAGTCAAGTCAGATTGCTAAGAATTATAGGTGTACAAAGTTTGATGAAATTCGGTCCATTGGTTCAAAAGTTTTAGGGGGACACACACACGGTCAGATAAGCCTACTTCTTCCTGCGGAAAGTAGGCTAATAATTTTATAAATGGGAAAATAATAGTCTTCTTTCATTACCAGAAGTCTTGGTTTACTCAGTCGACATTGCACCGCGACTGCGTACGTCCACAATATTTCACTAAATCATTTATCTGCGTTACAATAATATTTAATAAACTTTGAATACAGCACGAGCAAGTCTAAATAATGTAGTATTCATTCAAGAGAACGCATTTCATCTTCCGAAATGAGAGTCAAAATGGATTCCTGAAGCTCCAACCCGACGCGTGGTTTATGACACGCCGGGGAAACAACCAGAGGTCGGAGTGAATCAACAAACAAACAAAACTAGGGGAAGGGGGGCTTTTTTACCAGCGAAAATAGTGTCACTGGCACACGGATTGTTTGTCAAAGAGTTCTCCGCCTCGGCAGGCCTTGACGTAACTAATTACACGGCGTTTTGTCGCTTACGCCCGGAAGGCGAAACAAAGAGAGAGGCTTTACAGCAGTTTTTCCCCTGCTCTCTGCTGTTCGTCATTCGGAGAACAATGCTGGACCACCGTGACGACGAAGCGGATCGAGGAGGCATTTGGCGCGGAATTATTATTATTATTTTTAGTTCGGAACATAAAATGAAAATACGCGATCCTAAAGCCTGCTGTGGTTATCGAATTTTCCCCGTCGAGAGGAGGACTGTAGGTACAACTTCTGTTCAGAATTTATCTAAATAACCGAGAAGTATCAAAAAATTTTATACAAATACTTTTGTTTTTGAATTTTTCTATAGATGATTCACACCATACGCAGGGCTTATTCCTTACGTCATTTGTAAAATAATATTCATACTATATTTTAGCAATTTTTCAGTATTTACAGAGTAATTCAAAACATTAGACACATTACCAATAAAAAGAAACCTGAAAATTCGATTTTGGGGGGGGGGGGGGGGGGGTTT
>PNEQ01067969.1:14426-28087 GCA_003012365.1 Medauroidea extradentata | reverse complement strand
CAGAAACATTTCTTGAATTCGCCGCAATGTCTCAACGTACTTATTCTTGGTACATGGCCGGAAAGTTTTATACTCCTTGCTGTATCGAGCATAGATCTGATTGAAAATTAAAAATCTAAATACGGACAAAAAAAAATCTTTCAAAAATAAATTTTTTCGTGAGATTCCGATGTCACGGAAACATATTTCATGCTGTAATCTAATATTATAATGTCTTTTAATCTTGAGTTCAACGCAAATAAAAATATTTTTTAATAAAGATAATACGTTTATATATTTATTTTATGTGATGTCCCGCCAAGGTCACACGTTTTACTGTTAATTTACGTGACAAAATAAATGTACGCATTATAATATGTATGTATAGGATGTTTCTTAAATAGGGGGACGAACTTCGCATGCGTGTTCCTCTCGAAAAAGAAAACGAAAACATGTTATGCCCCATCCACCTAAATGTAATATGAAGGGAGTTATGAGCCCCCAAATATCAAATTTGAAAACCGTATTTTCCCAAAATATCGGAAACTAATTGACATAACAATTCAATATTTTCAGCATTGCTTAATGCTATTGGGATCTTCAAACCAGCAGCAAAGTCTGGTTGATACCTTCCTCCCTTATGCAAATAGTGGGGATGGCTACCCTCTAATTGCATACAACTTTGTCAACGTCAGGATATGTGAACAGTTTAAGATGGTGTATTGTGTAATAAGACCTGTGTGACGAAAAATGTCCTCTTGTTGCAACTGTCTAGTACCTATCGTTTTCGTGTTAAACGCACACAAAGGTTCGGTTGCTGCTACAGAGGGCCAGGAAGGAACTGTTGGAAACAGAGGTACTGTATTGTTTGAGACGTACGACACAAGAGTGTGAACATGAGTGGACATTTCTGTAACTAACAGTTGTATTATTGTTCACGTATCATTTTGCAGAGTATTTCCTGTAACATTGTTATTATTCTGATACCTTGCATAAATGCCATTTACATACTGCGTCAATTTGTGATTCATTATGTTCGTTCTTGTCTGAAAAATGATATACCACTTACATAAACAAACAATATCTTCAGCATTGCTCGTAGGGTCTTCAACCCTACCACAATAGCTATTTGGGGGCTAATAACTCCCTTCATATTACATTTAGGTGGATAGTGCATAACATGTTTTCGTCTTCTTTTTTCTAGAGGAACACGCATGCGAAGTTTGTCCCCCTATTTAAGAAACAACCTGTATATTTTGTTACTGGGGTAACTAGGGGCGTGCTTAGCTTCAAGATGTAGAGAACTCACGAGAGGTACACAACCTTAAAATAGGTTCGTTATCAACAAAGAAAATTAAAGTTAAAGAATTCGTTTTAAGAATTTAATACAAAAACAAAAATCAAAGAAACGTTTACACAATTTTGACTAGAATTGACAAGTAAGAAAACAAACAAAACTACGTACGACTTATCATCATTACTACATTTCCATTTATGCGACACAAGTACACTGACTGTTATTAAACTTAAATCACCTAACAATGTTTAAACTCTACTAAATCTCTAGTTTAATTTTCCAGACGTCTGGACGGTTCACAACTACAGTGCAAGTATTTCGATTATTTAAACGTCTCGTATCGTCACTCCTAACGGCCTCAAGGTAGGGGATGTTTCCAAATCAAAAATAAATAAATAAAGTTAACTTACATGTTCCGATAGCCTGTCTTCACTCTATTCCAGCGGGCGCCTTCCCACTGCCTCTGACCGATGACAACGACCTCAGGGGGAGGGCAGATCCCCTTATAAAGCTCGTACCCTGCTTAGCCCGCATTTCGCGAGAGGCCATGACCCCAGTGCAGTGCCCCCGATTTGTGGAAACATAACCGCCTGGGTTTTCGGTTAAATCTCCACGACCAGTAGCAATCCACAAGTACCATGCCAAAACACGAAATATAAAGCCAACAAAATTATGAAATTTCGAAATGACCGGAAATTTGTATAAAAAATTAGGGCCTCATGAAAATCAAACGTAACAATATATACATATATGAAGGCTGCCCAAAAACTTCCGTATAATAACCATACCTCGCGTATTCTGGGTTGTTAAGTTGTTTTACGACGAAATTTTAAATGCGCAATGTGGCAACACTGCACGGATATAGTCCCCTATTTCGCTCTGTGGCTAGGTGTTATTTCATGTATGTTACGTCAAGTAAAAATAGAATCATGTTTGTACTGCACAGGATTTTAACTTGAACCCATTATACGCACGTCAGAACGGTAGTAGTAAGATAAGTTAGGTAAATAAGATATATGTGGAGCGCAAGAGTGGACTAACTACTGTGCTATGTTGCCACATTGTACGCGTAAAATGTCATCGTACAACATTTTGCCACGGACATTTTCGTCTCCAATTTAGTTCAGGATTCGTTCGTCATCTTTATAGTAAAACGTCGTAACTCTATTTCGCATCCATTCAGAAAAAAAAAGGAGAGAAAAACTATTTTATTTCCCTCATACTGAGAAAAAATACACAATTTTGTACAACATTATTATAAATACATTTTTTATATCTAGATGTAACAATATTTCTTTGTAAATACCTAATTATGATGGTTTGAAAGGGCTCGAATCTCCAATATTTATAGTATGGAGTTACGAGCTCTTACTATTAAGGTAACGGGTGTGCTTACAGTATTATACGAGTATTATACGGCCGTTTCTGGCCATCCTATACATATAGACACACACACGCCATCAGTTTCATTAAACCATTGGATAGCGTGTTGCATATCTTTATCCTTAACGTCGATATTGTACAGTTAAAATCTTTCCAGAAGGAAGTTTAAGAAATTATTAAAATAATAAATAACTAACTCAGAATGTCTATTGTACGTAATTTTCTGTATTGTGTTCTAGGTTAGCTATTTGAGCAGCTAATGTCCTACAAACAAATCAACAGTCTTGCAATATACATGCATGGACTTTACTGTTCACAGTCAAATGCTGCTTTCAATCATTTGATGAATTTAGTAGGCCTATTAATTTGATAAAAATATTAATGGAAACCCTTTTTTATTTATCGACTCCTGACCAATAGTGTCTACTCCCCTATACCCCCCTATACCATTTCCTTGCTGACACTTCTCGTAATAATATAAAATAATTGATTCAAAAAATAAATACAGTCAGTGTTGGAAATACCCAGTGATCTCATAATAAAACAAGTGAGACAATGCGGGAAGAAAAGATGATTATTTTGTTTATGAGTAAAAGGTCAAAATTTCTTAACTGATGAATCTTCGCTTCTTGTTGCAGAACTGAGATTGTTTTTTTTTTCCTTATCGTAATATTGCGTTCCTATTAATTATAACAGCCTTATCAGAGAACTGACGTTGTGACCTAATGCAACGCATAAATAACACCCGTGCTCTTTGCTGAATCCAAGCAGTACAATACAATGGAGATGAGAGGGATAGTCGCTTTGCTCTTGCTATGGGCTGTCCAAGGTTGTTTCTGTGCTACTTGGCTGAGCATACAGCCAGAAGATCCAGGTTTGTTTCTCACTGCGTGTCCTTTATTGGTTTGATATGGGAAATACTTGTAAAAACTCATTTTCATTTTATACATTATATATTTGAGGCTATGGGTGCGTTTTTGTTCACTAGATGTCTTGAATTTTTCCAAAGTTAAGAGAACTTTTAAAAAGGCATATCTGCTTTGTTACCCATTATAAGCGATTGAATTAATTTAAACCAAATGTAACTTTAGCTGAACGTAATGCAGTCACATAATTCCAAAGTAAAAATCCTTAAACTTGCGGTATTTATAAATATAGCGTCTCATGAAACTTAAACATGAAAAGGTTATAAGTTATTACGATTGAAATTTTGAAAGTCCAGTTACATGATTCACCGCCATATTAAGTCTGGTGAATTTTGTGTATTAATTGATTTTATAACGGAATCATGTAAATTTTGTTAAACATGAACAAGTCCCAGCACGAACTGTGCTGGCACGACGTACATGCATTTTCTTCACTGCAATTACAAATCACAATATTATCAAATGAAATTCTTTGTGCTCTGTCATGTATTTAAATCCATTTAAACGAACATAAAAAAATCAGTTTCTTAAAAGTCCGGTTTAACTAAGGAAACTCGCGTCCTAGTTAAAATTTTCTTGTAATTATTATTATTTAATATCATTGCACTTACTAGCACGCGGTTAAGCAAAAGTAAAGCTTTGTCTCAAAATGTAATAATTTTTTGTGCCAATCTGACAGAACTGCATTACTTACGAGTTTTACTACATTTTCAATACGAACCGTATCTTAAAAGGCATGTACTTTAAAATAACTGTAGTATTAGGTGCAGTTTCCCTGGAACAATCTAACCTAGTTAAACCACGTTTGGGGACCAGAAGTACACGCGGTAGAACAAATACACTGATACACATAATAAGTATTTCAACTACAAAATATTTAAGTCGTTTATAACATTTCAGGAACAATATATCCTTTTATCACTTATATTGCAGCATTTCGCAGCTTTGTCAATCAACTTTTCGAAAGTATCCCGATTTTTTTTTTTTTTGCAAAATTATGTAAGTTTTCTTGAGGTGTTTTTCTTTAAATTTAGAAACTAACTATTTCTACTTACGAAGCCTATGAAATCCAAAACAAAATAATTAATCTAAAACAAGTGAGTACGGTGTAGGTCTACTTTTTGTTTACAAAATAAAACAACATCAAGCACTTTTTATGATAAAAATACATTTTCAAGAAAAGTACTAAATTAATTTTACTTGTAAAAACTGTTAAAATTTATTTCATACTTGATGAAAAGTTTACCTCTTTCCTATAACATTAGCGAAAACATTTAGTAAGTTTCTGCATACTCCCGCTAATATTTCTGACAAATTATTTCATTAATTTGGCACAAACGGGAATTGCTGGCAGTGAACTTTAAAAACTATGTTTTTCCGAAATGCAACACGGCAGTAATATTTAAACTCGCCACCAGGTCATACTCTACGCCCTATCGTAGTAAAATGTGTAATCATAAATCGCGGAAATATGTTTAAAAAGATAATATTATCCAAGATAATGTACTGAACACCTATTATATCATGGACGTACCTAGGCGTATCGCAATTTGTAAACATTTTTGTTCTTTATCATTTATCACACCGATAATCTTTGCTGTACATGTATGTTTGTATCATGTGAAAATAAATATGAGTATTCAAATTAAAAAATGAACTAACGTAATAGACAGTGGTATGAAACAGAAGCATGGACGGTTTTTTTTGTCGCTTGGTCGATTGTGCAGGAACAGAACGTAGAACTTGTGGCCCAGTAAAGCGAGCGACCTGCATAGTCCCTTGAACTCACATCAACATGGCAACAGCGTGTGGTTATCTCAGAACTTGTTACAGATCCCGAGACCTCTGACCAGTACGGTGGGAGGTCACTTATCAGTGTTTTCGAGCGATAATATCAGAGAATAAGCCAATTACTGGCTGCTGCAATACCAGCTACTTAATAATATAACTTCGTGTGTTTTAAATAACTCATTCTAACCTACAATGTATGTGTTCATACGCCTTCCTTTCAACACATTCTGTAAATGACCAATTTACTGGTAGGATACAATAAAGTAAGAAACAAAACTACTTAATAACAGAAATTAGCGATGGCTATATATAAATATATAAAAATTCTATAGAACATACATATGCAAGGAATTTTTTTACACATTTAATCTCACGCCATAAGATATACATAAATATATTGTACAAACACATACACATAGCCTATCTGTTCGAATTGTTGCAATATTGCCTGGCAAGCCGGACAGCAAGACGTTCGAGCGGCAATCAGGTCAGCGTTGGGAAACCACGGAAGACAGCAACTCGCCTCACCCACCTCGTAGTTGCACAATATTGAGGACAAGCACGCCGATATAAGGCACGGTTACCAAGTAAACGGAGTCTGTCGTAGAGCGGTCGTCCACCAGCACTCATCACATCAACAGCAGTGCAGTTCTCCGCCGGGATCGAGTCCCGGCGGGTGCGTGCTCGTCCGTCGATGCCGTCTCCTCATCAATCCAGCTTCGGTAAGGTCGTCAGATCTAGTTATGTGGCAGCAAACCTCAACTTAATATAATAACTTAATAATCAGTAATATTGCGCTCCCCTCCTAAATAAATATAGTACTTTGTAAACGTATTTGTATTCAGAGTACCTGCCATTGTAGTATATTAATGGCCCGTCTAACCATAACTGTCTTAAAGTCATTTAGCCCTAAATAACATCTAAATAAACCCACAGTGTAGCTACCATCTGAGTGAAACCCCCCAAACTAATAATAACTTATGAACCCCCAATATAATAACGTCTTACAAAATATTCATTTTGTAACAGAATGCATATGCATACGTACAAGTATACATTCAGATTAGTATACACAAAAACATACATATATACTTTTACATACATATACACAAACGTATACATACTGCTGCGCATACACGTACATAAACGTATACAAATAAATGTGATTGTTTAACACACTTCCCGAAATCATCTCGACCATGGTTACTTCCGAATTTGCACAATCGTGCAAAATAATTTTATGAACCCGTTAATTAAGGTTTTAATCTCTACAGTCAACGTTGTGCATACATGCACTTTCAAATGCCTGCATGAGAATAATAAAGTTATTTCAGTGGCTTTATATATAGGACCTTTGTTAACTAGTCTTTTTTTTTTCTACAGAATATCTCTTTTTACTGTCACGTGAAGCATTTTAGAGATTTCCTGTGTTACTTTCCGAATCAAGCATAGGATGAATGAGAAATTTGTTTGTGTATGTGTGTTTCGTACTTGCGTGCGATGTGTGATGTGTCAGCATGCGTACCAAAGTATTTTTACTGACACACTTATCTTGAAAAAAAAAAAGCTATTTTTTTTTTTTAGTAGCATTATAGTGAAATTTTTTATGCAGGCTCGGACTGGCCAGCCGGCCCATTGGCCCTCGGGCTGGTGCGCCCTCGAGTTGACAAATTTGTGCGCCCTCGGTTCAAGTCCACGCTCATTTTAACTGTAAAGAATAAAGCA
Source organism: Medauroidea extradentata (assembly GCA_003012365.1). Taxonomy (NCBI): domain Eukaryota; kingdom Metazoa; phylum Arthropoda; class Insecta; order Phasmatodea; family Phasmatidae; genus Medauroidea; species Medauroidea extradentata. The sequence goes on along the minus strand of PNEQ01067969.1, from coordinate 20,986 downwards.
CTGACGAAGACAATGTTAAAATTAACTAACTGCCCGCTACTGGTAGGCAGAGAGAAAATTAAGTTTGATGATTATGGGAGGAAACAACAGAGGGTGATTGGTCCTTATGCGCTTCGTTGTGTAGACTGTTTCTGTCTATCACACCAAACTGCGCATGCGCGCCCTGACTGACCGAGCACTACCTTTGTTATCGTTGAGCTGTAGCGTCATTCGAACAGCGAACTTGAGAGGTAAGAAGAAATACATAATACATATCTATAACTACATAGTTAAGAGCTACTACAAGGTTATTCGATACTAATGTTTTGCATTTATATGTCATATTCTTGTAGCCGTCAACCGTGAAATGAACTTATAAGTAGTTTAAATTAAGGGCTTGTTCCCGAGTTTTTTTTTTTTTCAGTCTGGTGCCAATAACTCAAATTTTTTTTAACCAAAAATTTTGAAAAAATTTGAGTCAATGTGCAATCACACGATGCACAATACTGTGGACGCGTTTTTTTTAAAAATAATGTACCATTCGCCAGCAAAAAAAAATAATTTCCTTCATTTTAGCTTATTTTCACGACGAAAAACGTGGTAATTTGGGTAATGAAATCAGAAAAACCGTTCAGTATAATTCTACAAAAATAATTCAGCTACAAATTATAACATATAAGTGTCAAAACTGTGCACCGAAATTTTGATACGAGTATTAGGTAGCAATAAAAAAAATATTTTCGAAATCACTGCAAAACTCCGTAACAAGGCCTTAATGTATTTGTAGAGACAGGAAATTTTCGCGAAAAGTAGTTTGCAACAGATTGTTTCAGTAACTGCCGAGCACATCTGCAGCTGTGCTTCATGGTCAGTAATTGGCTGTTCTAAACTCTCAGGCGTCTTGGGGTTCTAACGTCAACTCACAGACGTGTAGGGTCGCTGTAACTCAAATCTGATTGGCACAGTCAGTTGAGCGACGACTTTGCACTAAGGCACAGTGGCGTAACAACTGGGGGGGGGGGGGCAGGGTTTATATTGTCACCCTCTATAAATGTTGGAATTGGCGCAGGAAGCAATAGTGAATGGGCGTCTAAATGTTGTTTTATTTTATTTTTAAGGAAATGCATGTGTAAAGTAGGCCTGCTGGTAAAATATTGTTGTATATATATATTTGCTTCTAGAGTTTGTAAATAAAATTAAAATTCTTTACTTAAAAAAAAAATGGAAGAAAAAAAGGGAGGCGCCAAATTACCTGCGCCTCCCTAAATTGGAGAGCTTGTTTCGCCATGCAGTGGCCTAATAACCCACGAAGCAGTGCTGCAGATGCGTACGTGAGGCATAAACAATTTGTTGCAAAATTCTTTTCGCAAAAATTTCCTTTATCTATCGTATGCCATCTCCAACAATGCACGACTATAGGTTATCAAATTATTAAACCGTCGTTCAAAACAAAAATATTAGAATATAAAATTTAATGGGTGTATCGTTTATGCACTAAAAACCTTTGTTCGAATATTTTTTGCAATGTTTTAAATAAATATGAAATAATTTATTTTGTACACAACGTATGTAACGTACTTTCATTGCTTGACAATCTCAGTTTAAAGGTTACTGAACTAATGTAGGTCTTCTATAGTGAACGACAGAACTAAAATTACGTTTCAGTACTGTACTACGTTTCAGTATTGTAATTTTGTTAGACCTATTAACTATATATATAAAATTAAGTACCCCACTCATTCATTCACTCAGAAACGCACAGCCCAAACCGCTGGACTAGAAACGTGAAATTTTTAGCGTAGCTTCCCCTCACGGCGCAGGCAAGGAAGGATTTTTCGAAAATCGAAAATTAAAAGGGCGAAAAGGGGCAAAACGTGTTTTCCAGAAATTCTCGATAACTCTCTAACCTTATTATATATTGTTGATATTTTTACTTCAAAACATTGCCTAAGCAAATGGATATTTCATAATTTTTCGATATTTCGAAATTCGGAAATTAAGGAGGGAAGCCGGTAAATGTGTTTTCAATAAATTATCTATTCCTCTTAAACCACTTAAGATATCGAGGTGATCTTAGCATCAGAATGGTGCTCGTAAATGTCTAAAAAGTATTTTTAGGATATTTCAAAATTCGTCCTTGAAAGCCGGTAAAAAAAATTAAATATGTTTTCAATTAATCATCAGTTTCTACTGAAACAATTGAGATATCGAGGTGGTTTTTGCTTTAAAATGAAGCTTACGTAAATACCTAAAAAGTAATTTTAGGATACATGGTATTTTCTTTAAAGTTTCCGTGCGTAAATTAATATATACAAACTAATTTAAGGTAATTCGCAAATTAAAGATATACAGACAATGTAATAACACCATTAATTAATACGTAATTAAAAGTTAATTACTCTTTTCTATAGTACACGCGGGCGAAGCCACTATGGGACAGCTAGTAACTTATAGTTGCGACAGGTTAAACTTAAATGAACTTTTTGCAAGTAGACCTAAAGTGAATGTATTATTTATATTGTTGTCAGAAATTAATTTGCATATAGAACACTTACATCATTAATTTTATTACACACTGTTTGTTTCCTGGGTTTAATTTCCTGTAACTTTATTATACCCAGTGAAGCCTACATCTTTAAACTTTGTTTATTTGTATTTTATATTTTTAAAATGTTAATTACAATTATAGGAAGTGTAAAATAAGTCTAATTTAATTCATGGAAATGGTAATGTATTGTAAATTAAATCAAAATAATTAAAGGAAACTGTAATGTATTGTAAAAAATTTTGTTGTGTGATCATCAAATTATTTTGGATATGAATTATTTTGGATTTGTCTATATTTTGTTTTCATACAAAGATGATTAGCTTAAGCGTAAAATTAGTCATTGCCAGCTCGAGAAAGAATAATTGAAAAACCATATAAATTCTGTGTGTGTGTGTTGTATAAATGATTTAAAGTCTACATTATATGTATTCACGAAGTTGTTTAGCTATGTGTGAAATTTTCGCAGCAAGTTCTAAAAATTTAATGTATTGTGAAAATGATAAATGTTTCTTATATGGCGTTCAAAAGGTTTTGTATTTGTCTGAATTCTGCGTTTTTTTTTTTTCAATTGTGTAGCATGTATATACAATAGACCAAATTGGGTTCGATAAAAAGTAATGTGATGCTGAAGCATCCAATTTGTAATAATGTTTGAGTCTATATTTGCCAAAATTTGGTGTTAAAGGAGCTGTTTATCTTAACTGTAAAATATATATGTGTGTGTAAGGTGATGTTTCGTTAAAACAATTTTTAAACTACATCTATTTTAAAGTGTGTGTATATTATAGTATATATATATATGTGTGTGTGTGTTGGTGTGTATGTGTGTTGGTGTGTATGTGTGTTGGTGTGTATGTGTGTTGGTGTGTATGTGTGTTTGTGTGTGTGTCAGTTCAGAGAAATAGAGCTTTATTACCCCATAAATTCCATAAACAAGCCTTAAAATTAAAATATGATTTTTTGTGTTATGTCGAGGAAGTCAAAACAGTAAAATCCGTTATTTTAGATTATGCGAATATTTAACATTATCGACATACACCTTCACGTCTGTGTTTCGTGTTATTTTTATGAATTGATTCGTGTTATGAGTTGGTAAGAGGGAATTAAATGTGACGTAAGCAATTAAAGTCCACGATGAGAAGGTGGACAGCGGCCTAGCAAACGGAGAGAGGGATACCGGGACATATTCTCCCTCCTCCCAAATTCTGAGGAAACCCTAACATTTCCACTACAGTACTTATATTCTAAAAAGTATATTATTATTTTGTCACGCATTATTCAAGAATAAAAGAAAATTTTATAGTATGCTAATGCAGAAATTGCTTACTAACTCATGGATTGTGATTATAAAAAAACCGCGGCGTGAGCAAAATATAAATAACCAATAAAATGTACAGTACATTTCTAAGTTTACAAACATTTTTTTTTTATTTGTGTCAGTTAAATATTTTCTTTTCAGTTGCAAATAAATACCTCGACAACTAAACTTCGCATTGTGTTGGGTTAATAATAACAGACGTGTTAAATATTTTTAGCATAAGTACATATCTATTTAGTACTCTTCAAACAAACATTTGGTAAAAATATTTTTCGAGTACACCGATGCTGGCAAGTGGGTAGCTTTGTTTAATTTTTAACTCAGGAAAAAAACCGTCAGGGACACCAAACTATGGTGTAGTTTAAACGTTGCAGTAACAGGAAATATTACCACTGAACTATTAACTATCCTTGTGGTCATGCCGCATACTTAATGGAACTTCCTGTTCATTGCCGCTATATGAGTGATTCCGATAGTTTACCTAGGAAATAAACCATTCATACAGGATGATCATTTATCATGACAACTTCTAGAACTGTACTGAGAAAAAAGTATATTTGTGGAAATCACCATACTACCACAATAGGCGTTGATTCAACTGAAATGTTGACTCTGTTTTAAAATAATCATAGTCCACATAAATTTTACAATGGCATTGTATTTTCCCCCAACAGATAATAAAATGAGTACATCAAGATGCTTTAAATACATAGATATATAAAATTGCATTTCATTCACTGGTACACTAAATAAATCCATTTACGATATGTGTGCGCTAAATTTTCAACATAAGGTATTATAAAATTACGTCTTACAGTGGGAATAATGTCATTGTTCAACAATAATACTAATTTCTTAGTGTGTTCCTGTAAGGATTAATGGATCAGAATTCTGCTGGCGAAAAGAAAAGTGTATATCCTGATTTGGGTACATTTTGCCCTCGGTCTGTTTAATTTATAACCGTCTATATGCGGAAACGTTTCGCCCCATTCGTTGCAACAGTACGAAATTACTATCTTTCTTTCTGACCGGGTGAGTGGCGCTACGATTACGTAATTGACTCACGTTCTGAAGAGCCAATGTTCGATTCCAGGCTTTAGACTTTCTAATCTCTAGTTTTCCCATGGTTTATACTAGACCTCCCCAGGCTGATGCTAATATAGTTCCTTAAAAATGCCATGGCCGCTTCCTTTCCCAGTTGCTGTCCTTGTGCCATAACTTGTATGTCGTCGTCCCACATATCTTACACTTTTTTTCAGCTCACCCACGCCAATGCCGTGACTCCGACGATATCTATCACGACGCGGGAACAACATGGCAACTTCAAGGCCAGTGTGCAGAAGCTACGTGTAACTACAGCGAAGAACGTCATGAAGTTAAATCTACATTTTTTTCGTGAGTATTTCCTCTCCATTTTGCAGGGGCGTTTGTGACATATCTTTCATAATAGATGTCTTCTTGCATAAGCTTGACTCTCATCAATATGTTAAGACATCAAATTCTTCAGCTCCGGGGTACAATATCGTATGCGTGTTGCACAGGAAGCTTATACACGGCCAGTGTCGTACGAAGCGATGCTTAGTGCCCTGTTCCGACAATTTTCACCTTCGCCTGAAATTAATTCGTAAAACTCGCTTCCGCTACGTGCCATAGTACGAAAGGTTGATGAACTACGAGAAAAGTTAATTGTTTGTTATATTCTTATGTAGTATCTACTTGTCCTGTGTTCTTATTCCGATATTCATGTTTTTACGTCTAATCGGACCAATGAGAATTCTTGTAATGGTAAACCGATACTGTTCACTTGTTTTTAGTCTGTAATAATTTTAACTATCTCAAGTTTTCAACGTCCAATCATGTTAACTGGAACCTACCAAAGCGGTTTAAAAACTAACTTTGGCACTGAAGATATTTCGCGATTTTTCACTCTCTCTATCTGTAGTCTATTCGCCGAAAGAGTGCCTTTGTTTACAGATGGTCAATGTTTCAAAAACTAAACACACTATGTGAATTTCGTGAAACATATATAATTACCTGACTCGGTTAGCGAATGAAGATGAAACAATGTTAACAGGTGACGAAACTCTATAAAACTAAATAGTAAATATTCACCAGATCACAGAAAACTATTCCATAAACTTAAATATCACAAAAGTGCTTTCATTCGTGGGACGATTCACAGTTCGACGACAGAAAACAGAGCCCAAAGCTCATTGGTTCTTCCGGCCATGCTAGCACACTGGGTTACCTTAGATACACATCTGAAACATCATAATCGGGATACCTGCTACTACACTGTCGCAAGGCATAGTCACAGAATAAATGAGTATTAACAGAAGCGACAAGATGTGATTTTTATCGTAGACTACTCGTTTTCTCTTTCAGAATAAATAAGTAGTAACAGAAGCGACAAGACGTGATTTATATCGTACTCGTTTTCTTTTTCAGAATAAATTAGTAGAAACAGAAGCAACAAAACGTGATTTTTATCGTACTCGTTTTCTCTTTCAGAATAAATAAGTACGAACAGAAGAAACAAAACGTGATCTTTATCGTACTCGTTTTCTCTTTCAGAATAAATAAGCAGTAACAGAAGCGACAAGATGTGATTTATATCGTACTAGTTTTCGCTTTGGATTGCCACGACGTCAGAGTTAGCAGAAGTTTGGTTACCCTTAGTAGGACCTATTTTATTATCTGGGGGGGGGGGGGGGG
>PNEQ01067969.1:0-14326 GCA_003012365.1 Medauroidea extradentata | reverse complement strand
AGTTAGTTATTATCTGATGTTGAGCCTCGAATAGTCGTGTTTACCACTTTTAAATATTAGGCTAATGTATAAACTAATTACAGTATCTCAAGAATTACACGTGGTTTTATAAACCAATGTATCTAATCAACGTGGTATTGTTACGCCCCGAGTGCTGGTACGATAACAACAATGAAAAAGTTTTCCTTGTAGCTTCTGTTACTACTTATTTATTTTGTGGCATAGTATAGCGTCTGATATAGTTCAGCTTTCGGATGATCGACTTACCCGGATTGTATGATTGTAAAGAAATAACATGATCTACAAACCTATAAATTAAATATAACATGTAGGTTTAGTTCACAGTTACGATCTTACTAAAAATAAACACATGCTCTACTAACAAAAGAAAATTTTTGTTATCCAACTTGGTGGAAGGTTTCTTTCTGGTCAGGTGTCCACCCAGATTGTTGACGCTCGGATTGCCAACGCTATTTTTGCCTGTGTTCTTTAGTGAAGTATGTTATCTGACAATTTTCACAACAGTTAATGTCACACGTCATATGTAAAGGATGCCTCACATACCCTTAAAATAATTTTCGCCAAACACAAATTTTGTTGCGGCAAAAAAAAAAAAATTATTTCAAAATGAACCACTCAAAAATCACTTAGCCACGAAGATAATTTTTGTTTAAAGTATGTAGTAGTGTAAACAAAATATTTATCTTGTCATTAAGTCGTTAAATATTAATGTTTGCGGTTAAGTAAACTGTACTTTTACTAAAACAAATTTGTGTAGACGAATATTTTCACTGTTATACAAACAAAGAAGACGTAAAAAAAATTTAGTAACGTATATTTATGTATCTTAGTGTTTTCTTAGCTCTGATGCAATATTTACATATTTTTTATTTTTCGTTCGAGTAGACTGCTAAATATGTAGCTTGTGATTAAACGAAAATAAAAATTGTGACAGCTACAAAATATTTTGTGGGTATTCATACTGTAAATTTTATTTTGTGGTCACCACACGAATATTTTGTTGTGTCCACTATAATTTTGTGGCCACTACAAAATTATTTTGCAGGGAAAACTTCCTACAAAACTTTCTTTCAGTGTAGTCGCAATACGTCATTTTTTTTTCTTAGGCTGTGTTCCAAATAACTAGAAACAATATTCGCTTACACACACGTACAATTGGTCCAAAATATTGAAACGAACTGCAACCACATTTTATTTCGCGCTTGCAATCGGACATTTACGAGTAATCGTTTATACTGTTCGTGAGTTACTCAGTCGTCGAGCTAGAAAAACTACTAACTGTAAGAAGAGTAAATTATTTTCCCTGCTAATATTTTAATGTAACAATGACCCACGCAAATCGCATACGATAACAAACATTGAAAAACCGATGCGTTAAATCTATTGAAATCATTATTTTACAATCGAAACTGGTTTCTTCGCTGCGCACGCCTCTTAAATGTAAACAATTCATATCACACACGAATCAAACATGTTAACGTGCTGTCATAACTCACATGGGTGCATTTTCACTCGGCCATATGGAATCGCACTCTCTGACGTCATTTCCGAAAGTGAGTGAATACATTTTAAATACTCTATTCGGGACACGGTCTGTATGTACGATAGAGTACGTTTTCGAGCGTATACAGCTTACACACAGAAACGGTTTGTTATATATATATATATATATATATATATATATATATATATATATATATATATATATATATATATATTAATGCGTGTGTGTGTGTTGGTGTGTGTGTATCAAAACCTAGTTTAGATTAAAATGCCTGTACCAGTGTACATACTTACTGTAAAATTTACAAGAAATTCTGGGGTATTTATAAAAACGTCGGCATAGGCTATTTATAGACAATAAATGTTCAGTTACTATCGACATTTGTACATTCCAAAACAATTTTTAATCATTTATTACTTAAGTAGTAAAGTTAACAATAATTGTTTGTTGTGCAAGTAAACATACTTTTGCATTCTGTAGAACCTGGGTGAAAAATACTTTGGGATTATTTTCGAAGTACGTTCTTGTAAAGATACAAAAATTCTTTATTGATACGGCACTACCTAAAACATAAACTCTTCATCAGTACTACATAGAATTATATGTTCAAATTTTGTTAATTAGTAATGTCATTATACGTTATGTACGTAAGCTGGTCTAGTGATTGTCTGATTGCGGCAACCAGTGATCTATCGATTTCTGTCAGTTCTCGAGACAGGAATCATGGATAACAATTTGCAGAAGAAATGTTTAGGAATGAATGAGAGACAGAGGGAGGAAAATTTGACAACACCGAACTTCCCTTTGTACGACATTGGATGCGTAACAGCGTCTTGTGTATCATGTGCTTGATAATGTACACAGGAATCAAATAAAATCTCGGTACACAAGGTTCAAATTGCCCTCCAATGTATAGGCCTACATGTATTTTGTATGTTGCAGGTGTGGGTCGGTTGGTGCAGCTCAGCCTTGCTGGGTGACACCTATGAACCTCAGTCTGCCGTACCCGAATTGTTGTCCTGGAATCGCCTGTCCTCCACATGCATAGCCCCACTATCCTGAGCGCTTTTGGACCACAATATTCAGACAAGCTCTCTAACTGATGCCTTGATATTATCTCAGCTTTGGATATTCTTCACGCCTTCTAACTTAGAAACACTTTAAGTGTGCGTGTACATGTCTGTTATGAATAAAAAATTAATATGTTTGTATCACTTAAGTCATTGCATTTATTATTCTGTTGTTCCAACACTTACAAGACTCCGCGCTTCGATCACATTACAAAGGCCCTCGGTGGCCGACTCTTCAAACCATTCGTCTTCCACCAAGGCGATCCATGTTCGACACTCGGCGGGGTTACTCCCTGGAATTTCGGGTATCTCCCGCTTCCCCCACCCCTTCATTCAGGCGCTGCTCCATCCCCACATCATGTCACCCTTCACCAGCGCTCAAGACCTCGTTATTAAGCGCTGACCAAAATCTCTCACTCAGCCACCCTGTTTTACGGCTTATTTTCTTATAAGATTGATTTTATGTAACGTAATGATGTGCTATTGGAAAAAAAATCAGTTCAATATTTAAGGGCTTGTTCCCGAGTTTTTTTCAGACTTGGGCCAATAACTCAAATATTTTTTAACCAAACGTTTTGAAAAAATTTGAGTCAATGTGCAATCACACGATTCACAATACTGTGGACGCGTTTTTTTTTAATAATGTACCATTCGCCAGCAAAAAAAATAATTTCCTTAATTTTTGCTTATTTTCACGACGAAAAACGTGGTACTTTGTTAATGAAATCTAAAAATCCTTTCAGTATAATTCTACAAAAAATTCAGCTACAAATTATAACATATAAGTGTCAAAACTGTGCAGCGAAATTTTGATATGAGTATTAGGTAGCAATAAAAAAAAATATTTTCGAAATCACGGCAAAACTCCGTAACAAGGCCTTGGTTTATCATTCCCTTCTTGGGAAAACAATTCTGAAGTAAATAACTTTATATAAATTAAATGCAGTACATTGAAATGTAATACCCCACGGTGATTTGAATGCGTGTCAATGATTTTAGAGGATAGATTTTTTAAATATTATCTTGTTATAGTGTCTGCTTTTATTGTTTTTACGTTTCCTCCCAAGCTCCAGTGGCATCTGTAGTCGTTGTAGCCTTGCATGAGAAGTCAGCAGTCAACAGTAACGGAACGATAACTGATATCACTGAAATTTCTTACTGGTTTCTGACTACGTTTATTGTCAGTGACGCAACAACTATGCTGGGGCACACTTATTTTTGGTTCCGTAGCCAAGATTGTACCGAGTCGTTGTTGTCATCAGTGAAGGCCATTATAATATAGACTGTTCAAGATAAAGTGAGCACACCTTCAATTTTTATTTCAGGTCTTTTACGTTCATTTCTACTATTTTAATATGAAAACTCAATTCAACTAAAAATCGGCCTAAACGTTTCACCACTATCAAAACATAAGATCTTTGGCTTCAGTAAAATATAGCTTTTGAATATTTTTAATGATGTATAGTGCTCAGTTCATAGTGAACAGCCTATACATAAATTTGCTTACATGCGTCACTTGTTAGTATAACGTATTTTGTTTTAAATGGCTTGTATTGTATGCAAGTACTGTACAACACAAGGAACTGAGCATTTAATTGCATAAACCTTCATAATATACAACGTGCAACCATTTCCCAGTATGTAAATATTAAAACTGTATATGACAAAATATACTTGGACATAATATGATGTCAACGTGACAAAAACATTAAGCTAATAATTTTAAAAATAACAGGATATATATTAAAAATAATTGTAAAATAATAGATAAATATGTGTGTTTGCAGGAATATTCGGTACAAATTGAATGCTCTAAAGTTGTTAAAATATTTTTTTGCTATTTTGACTAGCAGTGCGGACATTTTTTAAAGAGAAAGTAAATTATTCTACGAATAGAGGTACAAATACATAAACTTCTGATTTCCAAATGTCGCTATCGTTTCTTTGCATAACATTTTTAAACATTTAATATGGGTGGAGTTAACTGCTGAGCATTCTGTCCACCAATTAAAAAACTCATGATCTGCTACGAATGAGTAAAATTAATTTTATGTGGTGTGATATGTTCTGTTCCCCGAGTTTCAAATTCATAAGAAAACCTTTGTAAGAGAACTATTACAAGTTTTGTTAGCATATTCATAAAAGAAAGCATGGGTTTTAATTACAACAATGAGATTTATGAATGATTAAAATTCACGGTATAAAATTTGGGAATTTGCTAATAATAATTCGAGGCACGGTTTTAATACATACTACGTACTATTATGAATGTGCATATGCATTTTACAAAATTGGCAAGCGCTATACGTAACGATCAATTTAAAAATTGGAAGCGTTATGTGTAGGGTCGACGATACTCTGACCAGGGTTAAAGCCACGCGATGTGCGAGTTACGAAATGCCGGCAGCTATGTAACACTATAAGAGGTGCGAAATGCTCGTTCCGGGGCCACGATAAAAGCCATCACAGCAAGGAAGAAGGGTTAGTAACAGTTTTCGCTTCGTCCTCCAGACCTATAGTGAACCACGAAATGGCGAAGGAGGCAAGTCTTTTCTTGCAAGAAATGTGGTTCGCCTCTAAAAGGCCTCTTTTCAGGGTACAAAGGGGAGGGGAGTTGTGGTTTGGGAGGGGGTAGGTAGGAATGACTCCCTTGTTGAAGACCGTCACGCTAAGGTTACATCAGAGGTTGATTTACGTTGAGCTGCAGGATTAAATCCCGGTAATGGGAGCGGCTGACTTGAATAAGAGTAGTCATTTATGAATCAACCTTGGCATAGGAATATAAAAGAAAAAAAAAGCCCCAACTGGTAAAAGTTAACAAGAAAAGAACTGTTCTTGCCTGACGTGTCGAGGATTATGTTTTTGTTTATTGGTGGCAAGGATTTTGTAAAACGTATCCCACCCATATTTAACAAGCTTTAAACCAGTTAAATATAGTTATGTTGTTAACATCGCATAGTAGATCCCTTATAGGGCCTGCTCCAAAACGCACACTTTTATGTCGAATACTAGTTCTTCCTTGTTAACACGTCTGTTACACCTGCTTATTCCCTCAGTAACCTACACACTGGAAGGAAATTGAACTTTAAGAGTGCTTGCTTGGTATATCATTCAGCGCTGAAAGCATCAGATCAGAATTGTAGGTCTCTCGAAGCCAATTTGCAAAAATCAAAAATCACCAATCCCAGACAATAGTTTAAGCTAACTTTCTGAGCAAATGTTTTTCTCGATTAACGTTTTTATGAAGAACAATCTCTGACGCCGAAATATCGTACATTTAATTACGGCACAAGAGATCACGTTTAACAAATGCAACATTGTGGGTAAATGTTAGCTCATGAAGCTGGCCAACATAATTATCTAGGATTGTTGTTTTACGGTTTTTCTAAATTGACATTCAGAAAGCGTTGATTTCAATTGAAAAATACATCGCTTATTTACCTACCACGCCTTCGTACTGATATTAAATTGTAATGAGTTGTAATGTGAGATCATGTTCTCGTGGATATGAAAGGATTGTGACAAAAATTAAAAATGCGCGTCTAGCATATACCACACAGTTTTGCTGAAGTCAATGAATGTAGGAGAAAATATATAAATATTGAAGTACTAGAAAACACTTAATGCTATTTGGTGAGTAAATATTTACAAGAGTAATGAATTTATGATAAATAATTTGCTGACGCCAAAATGTTGTATCTTACTTTTTATTCCAGCACAACAAGCATACTAAATGGCTGTACCATCCGGGCAAAATGGCTCGTTGTTAAGTTGACGAAAACTGTGAAATAATATTTAAACATTGCCAACTGAAACTTCTTTCACACGAAAATCTTTCATTGGTACTGCGATGCAATGTCATGCCACTGAAGAAAATATCCATGCTAGTGATATGAGTGACATAATTTCCAATGTTCCCAATCACAGTGTTGAAGTTTATTTTTTAATATAGAAATAAATTAATCTAAATAACCACTGTTGTAAAGAGATAAGCTGTTACAAAACATCTGTTTTTATATTTAAGTAGCGTAGTATGTTACATAACATTTTATTTTCTTAAGGTCTCTGCCTATTAAACTCGCAGCTATTGACCTAAAATAGGAAAAATATTAATTCATCAAAAGCTCAGTTTTAAAGATAACTTCTTAAAAGCAAATATGTTTATAAAAATTTTTGAAACATTTTTTTTTCAGAAAAGCCTTTTCCTGAATGTTATTTGCTAATATTATATTTCTAAATGCTGTATTATATCACTATTTGTCAATAATTACATTTTTAACAATAAAATTGGCAGGTTTCCCCAATATAGTTGCTTGACGTAGATCATTTTTGATTGAAAGAACTATCTTTAAAATGTATCCAATGAAAATCTATTTTTTTTTATTTAACGCCCAATTCGCCGTTTAAATGTATCGGCTGTGGCCTATCTTGGTAGAGCGGGAAACGATCTGACATATGAATTCGTCATGTTTACAAATGCATTACTCACTCCACAAACCATACACAACACCTATTTCCACCCTTATTCGTTTCTGTCGTCTTAAGGCTACGCTACAATTGATTTAGCACAGAATATAGCACACGCACAGGAATTCCAAAGCACAGTTTCCAAATGCCACACGCTACAATGCGCGCACAGAAAAACAGCACAAGATCGGCGCACATAAAATTTGGTAAAAAGTAAAATAAACACAGGTGAAAATGGAAACTAATTTGACTAACCTTTGTAAAAATTCGCGCCGAAGTTAGTAATTTGATTTGTTCGAAACGAAATTGTTTTCAAGGTTTATAACAGTTACTGCAAATTTTAAAAACCTAAGTTCACTCGATTTTGTATTATAAAATAAACAAAGAAGTTATTTACGAAAGGCGGTAACAATAAAAACATTCAGAATCAGTGATACCAACACACACGTATATTATTTACCAGTGTAGCTTGTTTTCGTTTTAACAACATCTGCTGTTTCTGTGCGTGTGCTGTTTCAATTGTAGTTTGCAACTCTGTACTGTACGAGTGTTCTGTATCTGTGCGTGTGCTGTTTGTTGTGCTAAATCAACTGTAGTGGAGCCTTCACGTATCATTCTTCCCACTGGTGGGCAATTTAAATTTAACAAAATTTTTCATTGGTCAACATATTTCCATGGCGGCCATCTTCTTCCCCGTCCCATCGCGGCCCCGAACGAAGTGGAGAGAAGAAAAAAAAAACATTTATGGACATGACGAGTTAGAACACCGGCATAGAGCCGTTACAGCTAATTGTTAAAAATTATTTTATATTTTTCGAAGATATTCTTCAATATTACGTCTTAGCATAAAATTGTAAAGGACAGTAAAAATACACACATTCTTGGCAATTGCTATGGGGATTTTTAGTTTGAATATTATTTATTTATAAGATTCCAAAAGTTTTTCATATACAAAGTACAATTTCATAAGCTATGTTTCAAAATAAAAATAATGTTCGAAAAAAATTAAATGGTAGTTGGTTCGTCTGTAGTTACTTTTTAAATGATGACGGATTCAATTCGCAGTTTTGTCATGTAATTAAAAATAAGATTCTAAGCATAACATTAATTTTAGTGCACAGTAATATTTTAACATATTTCAGTAACCACAATAATTATTTATGAAGTTTAAAACAATGATACTGGTTAAATGTCTTTTTTATTCATAAAGAATGGAATATGAAATTTAAAATTGCCGTAACTGCGTTAATATACGTTTAAAAAAAGTTTTGCTTGTTTTTGTAACACTACTTTTTCATGTTGAAAATATCAGTACAGTAGAATAAACATCGACATGTAGTAGATCCTTGAGGTATTACACATATTGGCGCAGCGAAGAGTCAGACGTAGGGATAGGAAAATTTAGCGAATTCAATGACCCGCATTCTAGAATCCGTTATCCTATGCATACTCGAGCAGCATCCATTCGTTCATTGTTTGCTGTTTCACTGAGCAGCAGCTAGTGGACAAATCGTTGGCGCTTCGGTATGCATAGGTCAAATGATTCGAACATTCAGGTCGTTGAATTCGCGAAATTTTCCCAATCACTAGTCAGAGGGAATTCTCGTGGAAGTATGGCAAGATGGTTGTTAAGGCTGCCAAGGAAAGTTCTTCAGACATCTCTACGGGCTGTCAGAGGCGGTAACCGGCGCATCCGTGCTCTGCTCCTGAGCTTCTTCTTCCTCCTTCTTCTGCTGCTCCTCCGCCTCTTCGGCAGCGTGCTTCTGCTTCATGATCTCGATGCAGCCGGCGGCGGCAGGCCAGTCGCACACCTGCAGGTCGCGGTTGAAGTGCAGCCCCTGCGGGCACTTGCTCACCACCGGGTAGCCGTTGTCGCAGATTAGGAAGAGCGCGCACGATCCTGGGTGAGGCAGCAGCTCCGTCGAGTTGAGCGACACCGCCGACGAGCAGAGGATGCTCCTGGCCTCGCTGACTGGACTCGTCAACAACACTGCCGCCACAGACAACGCGGCACATACGTATTTCCCTGAAACATAGAGCACAGGACATGTAGACGTGACCAAGGACATAGAATACTCGAAACAAAGTCATGACTGACGTTAATTATACTACGTTTAAGGAAGCTCAGGTAAACTGTCCGTGGCAGAAACTAGCGGCCCTGGACATGGCAGAGATGGAGCTGGACTGACGTTGGAGAATTCCTGGGGAAACTGGTTTAAGTAACAGTTGTTTATTAATACCTGGACAGTGAAGTAGTCATGCACGCGAACATCAACACCGTGTTATAACGTTAAAGAAAAGGGTCGCCGCGTAACTTCCAGGGCCGCTTGTCGACAGCGAGACGGTGACACACAGCTTGATACGATCACAAGAGCTAGGAGAGGAGGCGGCCATGGTCTTTGTTAAGAAACCATCCAAGCATTCTTCTGGGAAACCATAGAAAACCGAAATCAGGATGGCTGGAGCGAGGGATCGAACTCGGGTCCTCCCAAATACGTGTCCAATATGTTCTCGTTGCTCCACCTCTTCCGGTATTATAAAGCCCAATTGAACTAAATTGACAAGGGAATGTTTCCGCCTCTAGCTGCGCTGGTGTCGGTAATGAACTGTTTAGAGTTCGACTGCATCACGTGTAAATGCCTAAATACAATGGCCTTTTTGCTAATGGATCGAAAAGAACTGTTATCCTATTCCTAATAAAGGATATTCTTAGTCGGACTGTAGGTCTGAACAATGGAATGAGTTAGCCGACTAATTGACTGAATGAATTCTTAAAAAACTGGTAGGAGACACAATCACAGTGATGCCGTTTTAAATTTGGACACTGGTCACCACTTCGGATAACTTACAATAATTTATTTCAGTTATTTTTTCTGCATCAAACTATGCATATAAGTAGAATATAACTTTTTTGATTGTACAAATTTGACAGTTGAAGGATCGTTTCATTAGTTTGGCTTGTAGGACTGCCGAAAAGGAAATGTTTTTGCGCAATCCAACCAGCAAATATTATGAAAGTTTAATATTAACATATACTTAAACGGTCAACCAAACATTTTTAAATCCCGGTTGTAGACAAATTCGCAAAAAAAAAAAAACATTCAAATACAAAAGTTACAGCATAAATTTAATTAGTAGAAAATTGCGTGAGAAATATGTAATTACACAGCAATAAAGAAAGAATATTGTTTCAACAATTTGTTTAGATTTGTTTGGGACACCAGTTGCACAAGAACACTCATATAAAGCTTAAGGTTTCGATGCTTTAAATTATGAGTTATGATTAATATCGACTTTGACGATAAAGGGCTTTGTATGTACCGGACTGCGATAAAACAGAGCTATCGTTGTCTTTTATATTAACACAATTTTTGTTAGTTATTGTAGTGATAAATAGTGAAGTTAATAGTCAGTTGTGGTTATCAAGGCATTGTTGTTATTAGAGGTAAGTGGTCGCTAACCAAGAAGCGACTTTACTACTTTCGCATATCAAGACATGTTATCTTCTTGTCATCGGCTCCACTAAATATATCTTTAAGGCCATGATCCCTCATTTGTACCGGTTTCCAGATAGCAATTTTTTATTTCTAAATGAGAGTACATATCGAAAAACTGTTGAACAGTTTTGTTATAAATTGTTTTTACTATGTAGTAAGTCTTTTTCTAAACAGAAAACGATTTATGTTTGGCTAATTAGTTAATTAAAGAGAATTTTCTCAATTGTACAATTAGCTGAAACTATTGTGTATATTGTCTTGAAAAAATTACTTAACATAGTATACACATTTTTTAACAAAACTCTGCAAGAGTTTGATAGCTATTCTCAATTAGGATTTAAACAATTATTACCGTAAAAGCAGTAGAAATTATGGATAATGGGCCATGGCCTTAAACGACGAACCATATATGTCTATAGTGTGTTGATACAAATAAAGGTATGAGGCATGTCTAAAGACAAACATGAAGGTATCTTATGAGTAGCTAAAACTGAGTCTAAAAAAAGCCATTTTCGTCCGAAGAGTTTAGAGCCGTCTATGCTCCTACGGTTGTAAATTATTGATTTATAATTGGGTGAGTATTGTTACAGCATTTACTATCAAAATTTGTCCTACAATATGTTATGACATTAATTAAAAATAATTTACACTAACAAAGGAGGAATAAAATAGCCTCGAGAGGGAGCCGTATTGAAAGTAGTGTGTATACTTGTCCAACGTTGTATTTTTTTCCCTACGCAACCAGAAGCGAACGATGGTATTAACGATGTACTGGTCGTGGAGAGCGGCTTGTCACGTGACCAGAATATCCGCACGCTCAGGGCTAACCACGTTTCGTTCGAAACCCGGACCGAGGACTAGTAGCAGCGGCACTCCCCATATCGGCTTAACGAGGAACCGACGCGATGCAATTTTCACGCGGGCGATAATTACATGTTCGTTAACATGCCGGCCATCGATGCACAAGCGGTGCCTGGGGAGGAGGGGTTGCACACTTGTTTGTGTTAGCCATGTCCGTGTACACACTAGCACATAGCCGACACACCGCGTATCTTCTCTTCTGGTTGTGATAATTCCCACCGCTATGCTCTAATCCAACAAAATAGTACACTTTTTTTACGCCTCATATGTGTCATTTAAGAGCTTATTTCTTAGTTGTGCAGTGATTTCGCAAATGTTTTCTTTATTGCTACCTAATACTCATAATCAAAATTTTGCTCCACAGTTTTGACACTTACATGTCATAAGTTGGAGCTGAATTTTTTTTTGTAGATTTCGTCACCCAAAATAACACGTTTTTTGTCATGAAAATATGCCAAATAGAAGCAAAATATGTTTTCGTTGACGAATAGTAAATTATTTTTAAAAAGGCATTCACAATATTGTTCATAGAGTGACTCTGTAGGCCTATTGTCTCAATTATTTTCAAATATTAAACATATTTGAGTTATTGGCGCCAGTCTGAAAAATACTAAGGAGCATGTCCTTAAGAAACTAAACCCGTTAAATTTAATTTGTAAATCTGTATTTCCGTAAAGTGCAAGTTCCAGAAAAGTTTAATGGGTGAGTTGAAGAAGGAAAGGATTCCATTTTGGCCAACTTTCAGGAAAACAGGAAAAACTGTTTCGACACTCAACTGTAGGTTGAATGGGAAAACTTTTGTTAGGATTTAAGGAAATAGAACATTATCTGAAAAACACAATACTTTTTTTGTGCCGAAAATTATATGCAATCAATGTGTTGAAGGAATGTTTTCGATTTCAAACGCATTGAGTCAAGATCATTCTGAAACTCGATGAAACAATAATTTAAATATTTGTTTCGTAATACAAGTGCTCTTTAATTACTAGAATAGTTTGTTCTATTTTATAATACCTACACTGCAATAATGAAATATTTACAATGTTACATATACATTTATAACACTGTAGACTACATAAACAAAAGAAACGCTACTGCATCAACTCTCGTGGCTGAGTTTAAGAAGGGAATGAATTCCTTTCACATATCCCTTTAAAATTCAGAGTCCTATATCGGATTAAGAAATCTTAGCATCCTTTCTTTCTTTATCTTAATCAAGGAAGCTACATATAAAGTACAATATATCAGTTCATTTTGGGTAAAATATAGAATGCTTTTCTTTTTCGTCTCACCCATTCTGTTGGAATGATGGTTTCAGGTCAGGAAACGCAGGAAACAAAATTGTAATTTGTGAAGTGCCTCGTAGAACTATTCAAGCCTAACTGCCAGTAACAGACTGCCAACTTTCACATGTAAGTCACTGGTCACTAGCGAAGAACCAGTCGCCCCCCCCCCCCTACCCCTCTGAGGTGACCCGAGTTAGATTCCGGCAAAGACGCAAGCTAAAAACATTGCCGACATTGTCATTGGTGTGTTGTTTTCCTCTGGGCTCTCCTCACCTACAATAACTAACTGAATTTCGTGCTGTCTGTCCGTTGTATGCTTACTTCTATTAAATTCTCGTCAGTGGTCTTATTATCGTACGACATTACGGTAAAGATAAAATGAAAATTGTGTGTCCCTCTGTTGGTTTCATTGCCTTTTTAATTAAATTTAATGCATAAGAATTGGGGGTGTGAAACACATTTCTGTTGCATTAGCCTTAACTAAATTACTATCTTACCGTTCTCAGATGAAAACTAGGCTACAATCTAAAAAAGAAAAAAAAATATTCTCAAATGCTACTCGCGCGCATCTGAAATTCAAAAATTATGTTCGGTTTTTACATTAAGCTCTTCTCTTCCCTTGACAACCAGGTTATATGGCACCCGTAAGTTGGTGTTGCAGCAGTATATGAACATTCCATACACGACACAAACAAATGAGATAACCAGTACTGATGGGTAGAAAAACGTATCCGTAGTACCTGTATTTACATTACTGCTTTACCAATAATATACAGACTGGACTGAAATGTAAGAAAGAATATTGCCAACACGGAACGAAAAATAATTTAACAGGGGCTGTAGACATGTTTATAGTCAAAGTATCAAGCCAGGTCGGCTGTAAAAACGGACTGAACCTAAACCAAACCCTTTTGTAGAGACATATTTTCACAAGAAATCTATATATATAAAAATGAAAGCTGACTGATTGACTGACTGACTGACTGACTGACTGACTGACTGACTGACATATCAAACTGCAGCCCAAACCACTGGACCTAGAATCGTGAAAATTTTTTTGGGGGTTCCCCTCAGGTCGTAGGCGAGCACTAAGAAGGGATTTTTCGAAATTCGACCTCTAAAGGGGTCAAAAGGGGTGAAATGTGTTTCCGAAGAAACGTGGATAGAGCTCGAACCCGACGGCCTATCATCGTGATTTTTACTTTAATAGGAAACTCGTAAAAATGCATATTGGCCAATTTAAGGATTTTTCGAAATTTAACATTTAAGGGGGTGAAAAGACCTTAAATGTGTTTCCAATCAACTATCGATATCTATCGAACCCTTCGGGATAGAGAGTTAATATTCACTTCAAAATATTGCTTACGTAAACACCCAAAAAGTTGTTTAAGGTTTTTTTGAAATTCGCCCCCCAAACATTCAAAAGGGGCAAAATGTGTTTTTAATGAATCGTCTTTATCTTTGAAACACAATTGGCTATCGTCGTGATTTTAACTTTAATTGGTTACTTTTACAAATGTCTATGGCAGGACTCAAAATCGTTTCGAAATTCTTTATTTAAAGGGGTGAAAATACGTGAAATGTGTTTTCGATTATCCTTCCATATCTATCGAATCAACC
>PNEQ01067949.1:7663-25709 GCA_003012365.1 Medauroidea extradentata | reverse complement strand
CTACGAAAAAACAACAGAAACCTACCTTGGTGTTGTTGAAACGTGAACGTAAATAAATATGCCGTTTCGTGGTTATGTTACGTTTAACATTTAAATTGTATAGTTAGGGAAGTGTTCCGTGTAAATGACCTATATTACAAGTGATTGTGTAACTAAATTTTCATAAATAAATGACTACGTTTCGGCAAAAAAAAAAAAAGGTTTCATAAAGATGTTAGGATGAAAGCAAGTTTCCGAGCTACAGCTTGATGCAATCTTGTGGAAAATTTAGTTTTTGTTGATATTAAATACAATTAAAATTGCGGTAGCTGGCAATTTTAATCATTAATACCATAAAAATAAAGGTTATTAAGCTCATTTTATTAATTTCTTTTGTTGTTGTTTTTTGAAATCTCGAAAAGGGAATCGGCGATTCCGATTCCGAGAAGAACTGGTGGAATCGAAGCATCGAAGAATCGATACGACCCATCCCTACATATAACCTATTGTTACACCTGGTTTCTACCACCTAGATGCTTTGTCCTACCCTTGACCATAGTATTTCTTTTGGTCCACGGCCCGTTATGCCCCTATTTGCCTCCAGAATCCCAGGCTCTGCTCCATGGTTAGGACGGGATGGTTTAGGGACGGACTGGACACCGGGCACGGTATCACTGGCCTAGAGGTTGATGGTCAAGGTGGAATGGTCCACCGTGTACTGGTTTGGAGAGAGAGGTTCCGTCCAAAGGGATTGCCGGTCACCTGATAGACAGAATCCCACCTCTCAGTTTGGGCCAGTTCATCTATGTCTGTCCGCTGCCTGCAGTTAGAGCTGTTGAACTTGCAGCACTGCCGCCTCCCTCACCAACTGACACAGATGTCTCGGGTGGCGTGGTAACAATGGGCGTCTCTTCATGTGGCTGCAGAGGGTGAGCTGCACTCAATAGGGGTAGGCGTAATGCCGTGACACCTAGTGAGACTGCCTTCTGCCTGTTAGAGGGGCCTTGCAAGCTGAGCCCTTTTGGCAACTTGTACCGTTGCTGGCCTTGAGATCTCGTGTGAGGGAATGGAATGATACTAGGGATTTTACACAGACACATGAGCACATGTCCACTTATCTTGTTGCAATGGTATAAGGTAACTCCCCTGCACAGGGACCACACCACTCAAGTCAGCATGGGACCGGGACACTTACAAAAAGCTAAAATTACTCTATTTACTCGTGTATAGTGCACACCACAATATTTGCAATAAGCTACAGGGAAAAAAAAAATTTAGTGCCTCGCTAGTATGTAAAAAAACATTGTAGGATGACCGAGCCAGTGAAACAGTACGAGGGACGCTACGATGGAATGGTAATGGAAGGAAGGGTAAAGAAAGGAAATGTGGCTGGCAACATATAAAAGTGAGAGGAATGATAACATTGACACTGGTTAAGTGTGTGAAGGTAGAGAGTGTAGGCAAGCCAGGAGGGGTGGGGTGGCTTGTCTCTCTGTCAAAGTCGCTTGCTGCCTGCCAGCCCTCGCCTTGTGCACATGTGTGTGCCTGAACGACATTCCCTCTCTCTTGATGTGCTGTGCTAACCGCTTCCAGCTTGTCCCCCCTCTTCCCCCATGCCACTGGGATACGATCCCCCTGAGATACCATCCCGTCTTAAGATGACTTGCTGTGACAGCAGCAAGCTTGCCATTTTTTCTCTCCTGGTATGTTTGGGGGGGAGGGAAAAAAGAATGATGCCCTTTTATCTTTCTTCCTTTCCCATGGAAAGATAGGTGGTCACGAGCCAGCCGTCAAATATATTTCCCGGGTGGGAGATGGGGAAGGGGAAAATGGAGAACCATGACACTCTTTTTCTTTCTTTCGTCATTGAAAGATAACTAATCACGAGACGTCAAAATTAACTTACATCATATTGCTTCTGCCCGCCACCCATTAAGTTTCATTTCTGCCACATCAAATTGCCAAACCTTTTTAACCAACATTTAAAAGTACCTGTGTAAAGGCTAGTAAACTTCTGTCCATCATCAGACAAGTTTTTAACCCTCGTATTGTGTAAGCACTAAGCAACACTTTGAACAGGAACGTGAATAAGGACAAACCAAAAAATTAGGGTTTTAGCAGCGACTGTTACAACAGAGCAAGGGAGGAGGGGAAAGGGGGAGAAAAGAAAAGGAAAAGGAGTAATGATGGAGGCACGTGGCCGTGAGAACTCTCACTATTTCTCTCTCTCTTTCTCTCTTTCTCTCTTTCTCTCTTTCTCTCTCTTTCTCTCTCTTTCTCTCTCTTTCTCTCTCTTTCTCTCTCTTTCTCTCTCTTTCTTTCTCTCTCTCTCTCTCTCTCTCTCTCTGCTTCCTACTCTTGACACCCATCAATTTACGACTTTTAACTTCGCTTTTCCGTGTATGATACGCACCCCTGAATTTTTATCATTTGCTTTGAAATAAAAGTGTGTGCTATATACGAGTAATTATGGTAATAGTTACTCACAGCGCGACTGCACAGTGTCTTGTTAAACCACCCCCTCCTGGGCTGCTGGTCACGTGATGCTAGCTACACCCTACCCCTCCCTCAGAGCGTCATGCCTAGATTGGAGGAGAGCGATGGTTGTAGTGCATACCGACGCAGGCACGTTCACCGGAGCTGATCCAGCACTCATCTATGACTCACGCACCGCAGTGCCATGTTTTATAACAGCCATGCCAGCATGCTACGGAAAAACATACAGGAGTGTGGTGGGCTGGAGGGAGGCAGTTGCCTAAACAAACACTCTTACGTTGTGGTCCTCTGGCCCAAAACATTTTATTACCATCTCCTTTTTTTATTAACCCATTTATTAGAATTACTGTGTTTTTACAATCTGTTCACTGTTAAAAATTTATCCCGTAAAAGTAAAAAATTTGGTTAAAATCAGGTGAAGAATATTTTGTATATTTGGTCGCTGTGTGTAGTTTTTTTTTTTTTTTTTTTTACTCACAGTGTTTTATAATTAGCACACCGGTATTGTTAAAAATAGATACCACCTCTCTGGAATGTCTATTCTCTATTGACTCTGCCTGTCTGTTGTTTTTGTGTGCATAGACTGCTGCGCTGTCACAAATCTTAAACGACTGTTATTATTTACATGCTGCAATGATTTAAAAACTTTCAGTAAAGTCATTGAGTCTATTTTATTTATAGTTACGAAAAAACTGTTAGAGCTTGTCGCTAGTATACGATTTTAAGCGATACTACAGTCTTTATTTTTTAAAAACCAGTACCCCTATTGGAAACTCGAATTCGTAGCCAAGCAAAAGGGCTAAAAACTTACTTTTCAAGGTGTTGACATTGAAATGACTGAATTACTCATCGTTTTAAGTGTTAGACCTGTAGGAATAATCATAAAACTGTGCACAATACATCAGTTCAGTGCTCTGCACTGCGAATAGAAGCAAAGTGGCTCTCAACACGCTGGTCGCAGTCGCTCAAATTGCTTTCATTGCTCTGTCGAGCAAGCATAATTGAAAAAACCTTATCAGTCCACATGTAGCATAAGGGACTAGTTGTAGGCCGTTTTTACGCTGCAGCCGTATGCCTCACATGCCGAGTGATCAGTAACCCAGCAGAAGTTGTCAAGGTCAAGGCAAGTTTAATTCTAATGCGCACAACCTGATGTGAAGCAAGAGAAAAAAGATGAGATTAAGCAGGATTGTTTTCTTTTTTTTACCTCTTTTACGGAATGAGTGCCATGCTGGTCTTTTTTTTTTTTTGCCGTGCTGTACTAAAAAAAAGAAAGAAAGAAAAAAGAAACGTGTCGTCTATTCATTCCCCAACCTCCTAGGCACTAACCAGACATGGAAACAAAGACGTTGGCTGGGAGAGGGTTGGAAAGAAAAGGCAAACATGTGCACTGCTTTGCGGTCAGACAGGCTGCGAGTTGCTACGTGACTTATCACGGTCGGCGTCGGCAGATGATGCGCGCGCACACGAGCACAATTTGTTTTGCCTGCAAGATGGTGGGGGGTGTGAATGGTTATTGGCTGGCGTGGACAGTTAGGAGGGGTGTTATCTATTTTTAGCTTGCGTTTCTTATAGCACAGCACTCACCAAGCAAAATACAACACGGACAAGCAAGTCGAACAATACAATACCGTTGCTATGTGCACATCAGGTGGCTGACTGTGTGGTACAGATGAGACATGTAGGAGTAAAGAGAATTAAGAGTAGAGAGGAAGGCACGTATAAAAATGTGTGATAGGTGTGAAGGGTGGAGGGAGCGTGGAGAAGTCTTACCTTGTAATAATTTATTCTGCGCACGTTTAGTACCAGAAAAAGAAATTACCGTATTTACTCGTGTATAGCCCCCCTCCGTGTATAGCCCCACCCCCCATTTTTTAATACTCGATTTAAGAAAAATAAATATTCCTTGTATAACCCCACCCCTGATTTTTTACTAGTAAAGATGCAACAGAAGCAAGGTGCAATGGTAGAATATGTGCTGATATATTTACAAATAAACCATGTGTCAATATCAATTCATACCGTAAATGCAAACGTGAGTTTTACGACGTGCGCGGCAAATGCCGAGCGGTAGAAAGCTGACTTGGCAACAGCGCGCTGTAGCGGCAGGCTGGCTGAGAGCACTCACGTAGCTTTGTGCTGTGTAGACAGTCAGTCGCCACGCCACTCACTAGTCTGTTACCGTACCACCGTGTTTGTATGCGTGTGGATTACTGTTCCCGTTTCTTATTACCTATCTTCATTAGTTCGTACGGGATACTACGATAATTAGTTCAAGTTGCATGGGATGCTGCGATGGGAAAGAAACGGTGTAGTTTTACAGCCGAATTCAAACTGAAGGTCGTAAAGTATGCATTGGAAAATTCGATGAAGAAAGCTGCAAAGAACTTCGACATTGATCGTAAAAGTGTACGTACGTAGTGCCAACAGCAGGAGAAGCTGAAAACGGCGCCTAAAGATAAAAGAGCGTTTCGTGGGAAAGAGTGTAAATTCCCGCAGGTAGAAAATGAACTATATAATTATATAGTGGATCTTCGCAAAGCAGGGTATGCCGTGTCTACAGAAATGATCCAAATGCAAGGAAACACAATCGCCCGACGAATGGGAGTACCAGTGGCAGAATTCAAAGGCAGCTATGGATGGGTTCGGCGATTTATGGCAAGGAAGGATTTATCGTTGCGTAGGCGCACAACAATAGCCCAAAAACTGCCAGAAGAGTACCAGGAAAAGATGGCGAAATTTCAGAAGTACGTCATTCATTTACGAAAGAAAAATAACTATCTTTTGTCGCAAATTGGAAATGCGGACGAGACGCCGGTGTGGTTTGACATGCCGGAAAACACTACAGTTAACCCCGTCGGTGAGCGAAGCGTCAGCATTCGGACCACCGGAGCAGAGAAATAGCGTTGCACTGTTATGCTGGTAGTGACTGCAGACGGCCGTAAATTACAGCCTTTTGTGATATTCAAAAGAAAGACCCTACCCAAGGAAAAGTTTCCGCCAGGCATTGTCGTGCGTGTTCACGAAAATGGGTGGATGACTGACGACTTGATGCTCGACTGGCTATCTACAGTGTGAGGTCGGCGACCTGGTGGAATGCTGAAACAACGTTCACTGCTCGTGTTGGACAGCTTCCGAGGGCACCTGACCGACAAGGTGAAAAACTGCCTATCTGAAGAAAAGTGCGACATGGCTGTTATTCCTGGAGGCCTCACTAAAGTACTGCAGCCTTTGGACGTTGTGATTAACCGTCCTTTTAAGGCGAACTTCACCAAAATGTATAGTGAGTGGATGCGCAACACTGAACATCAGCATACTCCCACTGGCAGGCTGAAACGAGCTTCTCTGCCTACAGTGTGCCAGTGGATCCTGTCTGCTTGGAACATGATTTCCTCGGACATCGTAGTTAAAAGTTTCAAGGTGACGGGGGTGTCTAGCAACATGGACGGCACAGAGGATGATTTAGTTTGGCAGAACGACGGCCGCAGCAGTGAAAGTGAAATGAGTGACGCAGACGAGCCCGAATCTGGCTGAAAAGTTTTAGTTTTCACAGTGAGAAATACGTTGTAGGCCATAGTGAAACGGTACAGCATTTAAACGTGATTTTTATTTTTATAAACATTTTACAGTGGATTCTCTATGTATGGAAACCTGATGGATTGAAATACCTGCATCCATGGAACACGTTCTGGGGCCGATTAATTTATTTTACAGCATTTTAAGACCACATCCATTGAAATCCCTCATGGATTGAAATTTTTTGTCAGTCCCATGAGAAACGGTGGATAGAGAATCCACTGTATATGTATTCAATTATTTTCAATAAATCAAGTCACTTGGTTATTGTTGTTACCAGTAAAGTCGGTAAGTGCCGTTTATTTTATAACTTGTACATGTATGTTTGAAGTGATACCGTATATTATTTAAACCTTACAACCATTAAGTACTGTATATGGCTGTAATACTGTTTATGCACCACCTCACTCTAAAAAAAATAACACCTGTTGAATGGCCTAGCGGTGAACGTCAACTTTACCAGCTGTGATCTGACCTTGGCCTCTCCCACTTCAAGCATCAATTTTTTTTTTCGGTCGCACAGCAACACAAAATATTTAGCTGCACATTGCGGGGCCGGCATATCGGCCACGCTCACTGCGGGGCCTGCATCACGGCCTCACTCACCGCGGGGCCCGCATCACGGCCACGCTCACCGCGGGGCCCGCATCACGGCCACGCTCACCGCGGGGCCCGCATCACGGCCATGCTCACCGCGGGGCCCGCATCACGGCCACACTCACCGCGGGGCCCGCATCACGGCCACGCTCACATCACGGCCACGCACACTGCGGGGCCGGCATCACGGCCACGCACACTGCGGGGCCGGCATCACGGCCATGCACACTGCGGGGCCGGCATCACGGCCATGCACACTGCGGGGCCAGTCTTGCTGGCTTGTCGCTTGTTTCCGTAAATAAACGGGCCGGTCTTGCCGCTGGTTGATTTCGTAAATAAACAAGCGGGCCGGTCTTGCCGCTTGTTGATTTCGTAAATAAACAAAGTAAAAAAGCCTAACGAAATTCTGTTCAACATCAATTAAAAACATCTCTTTTTTTTTTTTTTTTTTTTTTTTTTTTTTTTTTTTAAAAGATTTGTTTCGTGTATAGCCCCACCCCTCAATCAAAATGTAAATATTAGGTTAAAATGGGTGGGGCTATACACGAGTAAATACGGTATATAAAGAAATACCGGTAGGTAGTGTGACGCGTCCTTGCGTCTGCTGCGTGTTGCTGTGGTCTACTGTTATTGTAGTCACTGTAGTGGGCGTTGAGGTTATGTTTCGTGAAGTGCGCCGGATAGCTCAGTTGGATTAGTTTTTCTACACCGTTAGCCAGGTTTTAACTTGAAGTGAGACACTCAAGATTCTTCAGTAGTTATATTTATTTATATAGGTGCATTACATTTCAGAATATGCGGTACCGTTCAGTATAACAAAAATAAATAAAAATTTTGCAATTTGCATTTAACTTCATGTTTCGACAGACGCTTGGCTACCATGATTCTTCTGTCCGACTTGTCTTATGGGTTAAGTTCTACCCAGTTATTAACTTAGAAAAAAAAAAACTGACGAAAAATTAAGGAATATCTATAACGAATAAACTCGGCCCTGTTCTCCTGTTCGTAACCCCGCAACACCCATCACCTCACTAACTACTGCCTGTGATAGAAGGCAAAGAAGAAAAAAGAAGTCTATGTCCCTTTTAGTCACGCCAACGGACTCAAGGCTTTCTCCCCTAAACACCCCCCTGTGATGGCTGACCTACGTGCGTCAATAACCTACGTCATGGAGAGAATTCCATGAAGCAAGCGATCAACCACAACGTCGGCGCCAGAAATCCTACAGCCTGGAGAAGCTTGCAACACCTGAAGTTACTCACTTCACCAGGGAAAATGTAATAATATGCTAAAATTGCCAAAACTCAAAAATTGGTCAAAATTTAAGAAAAAGTTATATCAACAAAAATAATTAAAATTTTACTGTGGTCAATTTGAAACCAAACAAGCCAGGAAAATAAGCAAATGACTACTTTAAAATTCCTTGACTATATTTATTTTTAAATTTTTAAAAGATGAATTTAAATTAAGATGTCCCTAATTACTAGGTTATTGAATTCTGTTGCATCACACCGGACACCTGACAAACTCACCCTGAAAATGTATATAGCCTGTTAAGAAAGATTTACATATAAATTTAAATAAGAAAATAAAAACACTTTATAAATATTTAAACAAGATGGGGAAGTGGCTGAACACTTCACAGTAGTACAATATTAATATGTGTGTAGTTATTCTGTACTCAATGTTTGTAAACAAACAAGTTGGCGATGTCATATTTCAGTAAGTTATTAACAGAAGTAAGTTGACACTGTAACTGCACTTTCAGACATGAACAAGACTCTGAAAAGTCATTGATTGTATGTATATTAATCCTGATAAATCACAAATTATTTTTAAATAATTGACTTGGCTACCAAATAATAATAAACATTCCTTCAAATCCTCAAATAAGCACCTGCTCTTAAATCAGTCACAGAATTGCTAGAGCCTTTTCACAGAATGTCATCTTCTTAACAGTCCAATGCATTTGTGACATTGGTCTAATTTTTAACACGTTCACGACGTCATGTATCATGCATGATGAACCCCTGAAATGGGAAATGTTTTTTTGTGTTATCATAAACAATTTAATACTTTAAGTAACATAAAGTATGTACTGATGAAGATTATCAATTTATTTGTCAGTTTTAGAATTTTTTTCCTATGTACCACCGGTGGTACATGATGGCTGTAGTAAATTATTTTTTCTCTAGAACCGTAGTGTACCACTAGTGATACATGACGGCTCTAGTAAGTGATTTTTCTTTAGAACTGAAGTCTATTGGTGTTCACTGCAACAATACACATTTCAATTTTTTTTTTTTTTGTTTTTTTATTCATTATCGTGCTCGGCTTGTTATATTTTTTACTAAACATTTTTTATTTGTATTTGTGCACTAACCCCTTCCACATTACACTTTTATTTTTTATTAGTATTCCTTTATGTATTTTTACGTGCTCCAAGCAATCCAGTGTATTTTTTATGCGACGTAGTAGCGAGAATTCAAGAAAATAAAAGAGTAGTGGAAATTTGTCGTTATATTGTGAGGGATGTTTAGAGTGTGTGCGGCATTGTTGTGTCTCAGACATCTGATATCGTCTTCAATATTGGTATGTAATTTATGTTATTTATTGAGATTTTCAATTTAACTTTTTTGAAGAAATTATGGTAATTTTGCTTCAACATTTATCCATTTTTACCTGAGAAGCTGAAAAATGAGTTCAAGGGCAAAACGGATTATTTCGTTAGCTGTGTCGTCCCAACTTGATCCCCAGGATAACGCAGTATTATCAACATTAGCACAAGCAACCCCACCTACAGATGTTCAAGTTTCGTGTCCTGAAATAGTTTCGCCATTATCAGAAGCAAACATAGATGTATCCGAAGGATCCTCAAAACCTTCCACATCCAAAAAACAAGGTAAAGATCTAGTTCAACCATATAAACACACACAAACTCTACCATGTGTGACATCCGAAGAAGAATCAGATCCATGTGAAGAGTCGGGTGAATCTTATGTGCCTTCCGACCAGAGCTCAGATAGTGATAGTGTACCGACTGATTGTGACATGGAGTGTGAGGACTCTACAGCTCCATTATGTAATGGAACTGAATCAGCGCGTGAAAATGCATCATCAGTTGATATTTGGGAAGAGTGTAGTGATGTGCCAATTAGTATCGAGTTTTCCGGGCAGACAGGACTAAAAATAACAACAGTGGATACAACTAATCCGTATGCTATATACAGACAGTTTGTTACTGATGAGGTGCTGGACACTATTGTTGTGGAGACAAAGCGTTATGCGGATCAATATCTGGCAACACATCAACTCCATCCACTCTCTATATTTCGTAACTGGACTGAAACAAACAGTGATGAGATCAGGAAGTTTTTAGGAATACTCATTATAATGGGAATGAATCAGTTACCCCAAATGCGTCTATACTGGTCAAATAACGAGATGTATGGTAACAAGCTTGTGCAGAACACAATGAAACGTGACAGATTTGACAGTTTGTTAAAATTCTGTCATCTGTCAAATAACGAAGACCACAAAGCAAGCAACGACAGATTATTCAAAGTAAATCATGTTGTACAACTGATTTGCAAACAATTCAAAGAAACTCTCTCCCCAGGTGACAGTGTCGTCATTGACGAAAGTGTGGTGCCTTGGAGAGGCAGATTGCTATTTCGATAATACCTTCCAGGAAAAGCACATAAATATGGAGTAAAATTATACAAACTTTGCTCTCCAGAAGGCTTCACTCATGACTTGCGTATATATTCTGGGAAAAATACACAAACTGCTCCTGAGAAAGACAATGGCCATACGTACAATATCTGTATGGATTTGATGAAAGAATTACTGCATGAAGGAAGAACACTGTACATAGACAATTTTTATACAAGTGTGCCGTTATGTAAAGATCTGCTCGACTTGAAAACATATGTATGTGGCACTTTGAGAAGCAGGAGAAAAGGAAATCCACCAAATGTTTGCCAGAAAAAGCTCAAGAAAGGAGAATTGTATGGAGAACAAAATCAAAATGGAGTAAGGGTGCTGAAATGGTTAGACAAGCGTCCAGTTTTAATGATATCTACTGTTCCTTCTCACAAAGTACAGCTTCAAGCAACTGGTAAAAAAAATCGAAAAGGGGAAGAGGTTTTGAAACCTACGGCTGTGATAGCTTATAATAAGGTAAAAAAGGGTGTTGAAGTATCTGATCTAATGTCAGCATACTACACAGCTCTAAGGAAATCAGTTAAGTGGTATAAGAACGTGTTCTTTGAAGTAGTTCTGGGAACGTGTGTAGTAAACACATGGGTTGTATACAACAACTTTGGTGGAAATGATGGAAAGAAGAACATGTTACAAATAAGAGAAAACATTGTCTACGGGTTATTGAAACCTGAAACTGAAGATGCTAGGGACGCTCATGAAACAGGTGACATCCAGCCGTTGCCAAAAAAGAAACCCCGTAGAAGTTCCACAGTCAATCACGTAATGGTGAAATATGAAGGATTAGCCAGAAGCAACAGAAAGAGGTGCACACTATGTTACAAAAGAATTCAGGCAATAAGCGGTGTCAAGGAAGCCAGAAACAAAACAAAGAGGGTGTGCACATATTGTGAAAATTGTCCTGGAAAACCAGCGATGTGTCTCTCATGCTTCAATGAGCATAACCAAAACTGATTTTTTTTCTTATATCAGCAATCATAAGATATTGCAATAATGTTGTTTCCACTTGTAAAAAAAAAGTAAGACTGGACTTATCTGAATAAAGCCAGTAGGTAAGCAAAACATACATGATGTATTATGTATTTTGAAAATTGTTCTGTCTAGCCTGCAATGTGTTCCTCGTATATAAAAATTTCCATTGCAGGTACAATTATTTTTGTCGTATTCTCATTATTGAGATTCTATAAATTGAAACTTGTAACATATTTCAAATGTATCGTAATATATATTCAGGTATGTGTGTGAAGAAAACTAGAACAAAAACATTAAGAGTGTGAAGGTCTATGTGTAAAATAGTGGGAAACTTATTTTCTTGTGTGTGAAAATTTTAAATTTTTATTATGGCTAAACGATGATTGTCTGAAGGTGATGGCAAGAAAGCCAGGGACGGAAAACAGATTAATATGGACTTATTTTAGGACTTTTCGTGGCTTATAAGTTAAAAGCAATGTGTTTTATTTTATATTTTAGCTTATTTGACTTGCAAAAATTAGGTTATGTTTTAACATTATATTTTATCATAACTTTGGTCATTTTGTTCTATAAAACATTTGGTTAATGAATAAAAAATGTTCCAGTTTTATAAAATAATGAAATAAGTCTTACTCTTGTGAAATCTGTATTTATGGTTCAGTGGACCACCGGTGGTACACTATACTCTTACCCTTGTGAAATCTGTATTTGTTGCTCAGTGGACCACCGGTGGTACACTATGTTTCAGGGGTTATATATACAGCTGTATACGAAATAAAGAACACCTATATAAAAACCATACAATTCTAAGTTCCAAACCAATTATTGCTGCAAGTGTACCACCGGTGGCCACCAACGTTTGCAAGCAAAATGTTCAATGTACCACCGGTGTACCACAACGTTGTGAACGTGTTAAAAACTTTTTGGAGTGATGATTTCCACATTAATTTTATAATTTAGAAGAAACTTATTAATTTGCTTTTATTTTAATCATCACAACATGCACAGAAGCCGTGTGTCGCCAGAACAAGAAGTAAATAAGACAACAGCACACATTCCAAGGACTCTTTCTTTCTACAGTTTTTGGGGAAGTGTGGCTGCCAGTTGGTCAAAAGAAATTGCACTTTGCATAAAAAAAGGGCGTGTTTCCTTTAAATTTTTTCAGTCCACCTTTGTGCCAATCTTTTAAGGTCGGAGCCAAACGTAGCAGATTTGAAGTTACGAACATAACCGAAGCAGTTATACCATTGCTTCCATTGGTATTCTCTGTTGCCCACGTGGACCAGCTACTGACTGCCCCAAAAACTTTGGTGTGCCACTATTACCATAATTGCCGGTGTAAAGGAGAATCTACACGTAAGACTAGTCATTGTTTTTATGGTACAAAATCATGAAAAAAAGTATATTATTACTGTACTTTTGAATTTTCCACCGAAAAATATGTTTTTTCTTTATCAGAAACATAATAATTCAGTTCAAATATTTTAATGCATTTATTTCTGGTATATGAACATAATATAGAACACAAAACAATAACGTCGGCTACTACTGCCCTCCGGATGCCCAAGAGCCAAGGAAATGTGACATTATCAGTTGCCAGCAGATGTGCCCTGCTTGGAAACACCAGACTGAGGCCCTCCGTGCACTACGTGGCAATGCCAGGCTACAGCAGCAGCTTTCAAGGTCGTCGCATTCCTGTGCTCTGTGGTCACCTGCCAGCCAAGCACTAGACATGTGACTGTATGGTGCTATACCTAGATCGTCATTTCTCCGCCCGAGTTGCGTGCTGGTGAGACAAAGAATCTAGGCATGTTCTCCAGTTGTATTGATAGCCAAGCGATGCACACTTCACTGCGAGGCAAAAGTAACCTATGTCACGAATATAATGCTCATCTCATATAAAACGAGTAGCAATTTTTGAAGGCTAAAAATATGTATAAGTAGTTGTCTTATACACCGCCAAATATGATAAGTAATGTTAAGTTTTACCTCGGCTTTCTCAACTGAAAAAACTACTTGCTAAGATTATGCTATGTTTTCGAATATGCGATTAAATACTGTAGGTGTTTACAGTATTGCCTTGTGGAGTGCTTTTATTATATGTTCCAACTACATTTGTATGTTCTCATTTATTGGGAAATAAAATCCTAACGCATAGTTTTATTCGTTAAAAATTATTTGCATCTTATTTCCGGAAAAAATACCGTAATTTACAGTAAACCCTCGACCTAACGACATTGCACGGTGCCAGAAAATTGGTCGTTAGATCGCCGATGTCGTTAGTCCCGAGGTAACTAAATTTGACCCCCCCCCCCCCTTCCTCAAATAAAAAATTTTAAGTTTTTTTTTTTCTAAAATTTATGTAGAACAATTACAGACTTAAAAAAAGTTTTCATTGAAATTATATTTTGGTACGGTGAAAAGGTGTCGTCCGAATAAAATGGTACCCCACAATCCCCCACCGTGACGTGCGTGGCGGAGCAGCGCGCTTGGTCTGGTTGTGTAGGATTGGGGAGGGGAGTGGCCGGGCCGCTGGCCTTGCTTCGGGCAGCTCATGTGTGCATGATTCATCTTGCTTGTCTCGTGCGAAGCACATTCAGACGTGAATGTATACGGCAATGATTTTTAAACCTTTCAGTACGGCCGTTGAGTCTTTTTTTTTATTGCGCAAGAACTGTTACAGCCTGTCGCCATTATTAGCATTTACGCAATACTAATAAAAGTGCGTATTAAAGAACAAACATTTAAAAAAAGTCTGTATTTTTAAAAACTCGGAACGCCTATTATGAACGTGAATTTAGAGTAGGGATGTGCCGATGTAGTCGTTCATGTATCGGTATCGGCCGATAATTACTTAGCTACTGATAGCGATGTACTCGCTTTAAACCGATGTTTGTGCAAACCGATACTTTCCTGAACTTGTGGACTCTACTGTACCGTTAATCGCAGTAACTAGTAACGGACTTGCACAAAGCCGAGACGAACAAAAAATGCACACACACACTTCATTTTATAATAAATGGAGTGATTTTTATTTATAATTACGGCAATCCTCTGAAACTGGCATCATTTGTAACGATATTGAATTATATTAATATTACCTCGTTACAAATGCAACTGCAAACGTCGGGGAAATGCAAACAAAACAAACATGTGCCGCCATTTTAATTCATCTGCTCAGATATGTGTCATGTGATGCGCGTGGCAACTCATACCAAACACAAACACTACTAACGTTAGTTCAAATTATCGCCACGCAAAGATTGTCACTGCTGTTCCTGTTACTTTACATTCTTTTTTATGGGTGTTGGATTCCACTCGCACGTTAACGTTACATCTATGCGGACAAACAACGAACGCGAACCAAAATATTGCTGTTTGCAGATGCGTAGGTTATGAATCTCAGTCAATTGTAACTTATTTTTCTACGTCTTTTTTTTTTACGTAATATTATTTATTATTAAATTGGTTTAGTTGTGGAACATTTTTAACTTTTATCCTAAAGTGAAAGCCTTGCAATGTAAAAGACTCGTGTAGGAAAAAAACATTTCATAACAAAATAAATTGCCAGCTCGTTTGTAAATTTGTTCATTGAATTCAAAGTTTTAAGATGAGTAAGCGTACAAACAACAGTGATATATGGGAATATTTTAAAACTGCGGCTGCACACTCACCAAAGGCAGAGTGTTTATTGTGTCACACCTTGATTTCACGTGGTGGTGATAAGGCCACGTGCTTTAATACAACAAATCTCCGGACACATTTAAAGCGGCGGCATTCTGAAATTTATGAGTCTTCAGATGCTGAAAGGCCTACAGAAGAGTTAGGCGTAGTTATTCCGGGATGCTCAGCAAGTTCATCTACCCTAGACAGCAGACCAACCAAAACCAAAAAAATAACCTTAACTGAAGTTTTAAACAAAAAGAAAAAAATTTGCAAAAGAAAGCCCACAGGATAGAGAAATAACAAAAAAAAATTGCGGAAATGATATGTGTTGGTCTTCAGCCTCTGAGTATTGTGGAAGATGTTGGTTTTTGTAGATTAATCTCTCATTTTGAAGAAAGGTATGAAATGGTTTCAAGGAAAGTTCTCGCAACAAAAATCATTCCAAAAATGGCTGAAAAAATCAAGGTAAGAATTTCTAGCATAATTTCTGTAGCTAATGCTCTATCTGTAACGAGTGACATTTGGACATCACGCACAAGAGATGACTTTATAAGTGTTACAGTACATTTTGTCAATGAAGAATGGAAGTTTGAACATGGTGTGCTGGAAGTTTGCCCATTTTCTGGTGATTCACATACGTCAGTAAATATTGCATCCAACTTACAAGAATGTTTTAGCAAGTGGGGTATTGACATAGATAAAATCACTGCTATAATCACAGATAACGCAGCCAACATGAAAAGTGCTGTCTCCCAAATCAACATCACCTCCATCGGTTGTTTGGTACATTCATTGCAACTTGTTGTAAACAATGCATGCCTCAAGTCAAAAAGTGTGAGTAATGTTGTAGGTACAGAGAGAAGAATTGTCGGCCACTTTCACCATTCAGTAAATGCCACAAAATGCCTCACTGCTGCTCAGAATGATTTGGAAGTTCCTACACATCTTCTTATACAAGATGAACCAGCAGGGTGGAATAGCACGTTTTTGATGTTGGAAAGAATCGTAGAGCAGAGGCGAGCTCTTACCCTAGCTTCTCAGTCTTTGCACTTGACTCCTGGCCTGGAACTGAGTAATCAAGATTGGGATTTGATTGAGAGCATTGTTTCGATTTTGAAACTGTTCTGGGAAGCAACCAAAGCTCTTAGCAGTGAAACTGCAACAGTTGCTGAAGCTATACCTGTAGTAAACTGCATTAACAATGCACTGCAAAAATTTTCAGAGCTTCCAAGACTAAAAACATTTGCCAGAGAGCTTCTTGCAATGATGAATCTGCGGTTCGCTGACATAGAATTGTTAGAGGTCCATGCCGTTGCAACACTGCTTGACCCACGATACAAAGACAAGGTCTTTCTCAATAAAGATCATGCTGAGGTAGCCATACAAATACTTAAATCTAAAGTCAGCAGCAGTTGTGAAAGTTCAGATCGTCCTGCCACTGCTACGAACAAACTGGTAAACAATTCTGGAAGTAGTAGTAAGTCTACAAGTGGGTTGTTTTGCTTCGTTAATGACTTTATGAAGCAAAATAGTGGCAGTGGAGTATCATGCTCAGCTCCTGACACTGGTGAAATGCAAGTAAATGCATTTTTGCAGGAACCTGTTCTCCCACATACCTCAGATCCTTTCAGTTATTGGAGAAACTGCACTTCAGCACCCCTTCTCAAAAAAATTGCCAAGATTTATTTGGGTGTGCCTCCCGGATCTGTGTACAGTGAGCGTACTTTCAGCACATCTGGACTTATATGCAGTGCTACACGGAACAGATTGTCAGCAAGTGCTGTGCAGAATTTAGTGTTTGTGCACAAAAATTTAAAGTTTCTAGATTTTTCATACTGAACAAGGGATTTCTTATGTAAGTAGATAAGTGCTGTAAAAATTAAAAACATATTTGACATAAACTACAGCAAAAAAAAAAAACGGAGTATTATTTTTGGTATGTCAGTACTGTCACAAAGAGTATCGAATCGGTTATGTATCGGTTATCGAATCGGTTTATGATATGTATCGAATGCTGCATCGGTATCGGTTATTTCCTGTATCGCCCATCCCTAATTTAGAGCCACTCAAAAGGCCAAAAAACTGACTTTTCAAGGTGCTGTCACATATAAAATAACGAATTACTCGTCGTTAAAAGTTGTAGGCCTATTGGAAAAATCACGAAACTATGCACAATGCACCAGATTAATGGTCTGTAATGCGAATAGGGATGAAATGGCTTCTCGGTGTGCTGGCTGCAGTCGCTCTTATATTGCTCCACTGTTGAGCGAGGCGCGAGTATAAAACAAAAGCCTTATCAGACCCACGTGCCGCACACTGCGACGGAACTGTTGTGTTTTCGTCGTAGGCCGTTTTTACTCCGCAGCGCTTTCATATCCACATGATGAGTGATCAATAATACAGCGGAAGCTGTCAAGGTCAAGCCGAGCTCATTGCAGCTAAAGAAAAAAAGATGAGATAACGCTGTTTTTTTTTTTCTTTTACGGACTGCTGGTCCTTTTTTTTTTTTTGCCCTGCTGTAATGAGGGCGAAAAAAAAAGTGTCTTTTCAACCCCCATTTCTCTGGGCTATCACAAGACACGGAAACATGGGAGAGAGTCGCCGAGTGGGAGAGGAAAAACAAACACGTGGCTCTGCTTTGTGGTGAAACAGGATGCCAGAGATGAAAGGTAACAAGAGTTTATTAGAATAGAGAACAAGGAATAACAGCAATACAGAAATAGAGGGGAGTGGAAGGGTTAGGGTAAGGCGAGACAGGAGATAGGTAAAGGATCACTCTCCTTCCCTAAACCAACAGGAACTCACCGCTCGTGCCGCCGTTGGAGCTAGTTCTCTAGTCAGAGGGTCGCACCCAGACTCGAACCCAGAGTCCCCAGGTGCGGTCGCCGCCCGAGCAGAAGACTCTCTCGTCGACTCTCTTCTCCAACTCCCCTCGGTAGCTAGCTCGATGTCTATACCATTCTTCGCACCCCCACCAGGCCGTCAAAATCCTCCCCTCTGATTGGCTCCCAGCTATGCCCAGAGGCGGAGCAATCCA